>JAODAC010038463.1:0-59916 GCA_027575185.1 Mimaenictus wilsoni
TAAGTAAGACAGAGAAAGAGCGCAAGGGTCGAAGAGAAGATATATACCTGCGCTTGGAATGCATGCAAAGATTGGAAGCAGATGTGTAGGTTTGAAAGATTTGCAAAGTTGAAATTAAGAGAATAGACAGTGGAAAAAACCTTGAAGAAATACAATATCTAATATATGTGTGGTCTGGACCGCCACAAACTGTTACTAGCATAATCTATTTAGAAACTATGTATAAACGTTTATTACAGAAGCCATAGGTCAATTTGTAGATCAATTTATCTAATCTAAAGACGAGAAGAATATATATTTCATAATATTAAGATTTGTTTAGAGTAACGCCTAACTGGAACCAGATTTCCAGTGTACTTCTCATTGTCAGTAAATCCGCGATTAACGTAGCAATGAGTGTAGGTCGATTATATGCAGCTCATATGAGCCCACCAGTTAGGACAGTACTCCTGACTATTAAAGCCTTGGATATTCGAGTTGATGAAATTAAAACTAATATACAATCTGGAGAACCTCTTAAATCAGACTACACTAAGGTAAATACATTTTAACCTCAAAAATAAGAAGTATATCTTACTAAATAAAAATAATATATGCACAGAATCATCCCCAACACACGGTACCATTTTATATCGATCAGGATGGATCAAAGATCGGAGATAGCCATGCTCTTAGCGCTTATCTCGTTTCGAAGTATGGGAAGAACGATGAACTCTATCCAAGGGATCTATCCAAGCGTGCAATCGTTGATCAACGTTTGCACTTCGATAGTCAATGTTTATTTCCGTATGCTAAAGGACTCGCTGTAAATTATTTAGATATAATCTAATGAAATAGAACTTACTAATAATTTGAATATTTAGAATGGCTTCATGAAGCATAATTGGAAATCAATACCCGAAGATTTTCCTCCAATTATCAACAAGAATTATGACTTATTAAACCTGTTCCTGAATAACGATCAATGGATTGCAGGAAATTCTGTGACCATAGCGGATTTTTCTACGTTAACGACTGTAACTGCTTTGGATATGTTTGTTCCTGTTACCAAAGAGTATCCGAATTTGATGGCCTGGTTGAAGAATTGTGAGAACTGGCCTTATTACTCTGTTCATTCAGTAGGTTTTACTGAGATTTATAATTTTTTCAAAAAATCTGGTTTTATTAAGTAATAAAAAAATGTTTAAACTACTGTTCAATATCTTTTTTCATGTTTCCCCTGAAGATCTCTAAAAACTTCTCAAATTTGCCTAACCATTGCGTATACGCGAGAAGACGCAACTCTCAATGGCCATGGTTCGAGCCTGCGTCTTCCTTTCCTCAAATTTGTTGTTTTTATCTTGTTGTTATTTTAGGCCTCGGAGAACAACCAATTAGTTTAGAAACCCTTTTCTAATCTGGATGCATATTGTTTGCAATAGCTTGACAAACCTTGAAATTGTTTACGTATCTAATCTTTCATTCCAACGAAATTGTTATAAAATGTAATAAATAAGCTTGACAATACCAAATGCATTGGTGTATTCCTGTAACCTTATTCGTGAGAAGGCCTTCTAGAATTAAAATGATTGTCGGAAAACTCTACTTTCCATATGAGAGTCCCCCGGCTAGATCAGTCCTTCTTACTCTTGAAGCTCTTGACATTAAAGTAGAGAAAATTGTGATTGACATGTTAAATGGGGAACATCTTACACCAGAGTATATCAAAGTAACTATCACTAGGCTAAATAGAGAAATAAATAATTTTAAATTATTTAAAATAATTAGATGAATCCTCAACACACTGCTCCACTCTATATTGATCAAGATGGTTCCAAGATTTGGGACAGTCATGCGATATGTATATATCTAGTTAGCAAATATGGGAAAACAGATGAACTTTATCCTAAGGATGTGTCTAAACAGGCTACTGTAAATCAACGTTTGTTCTTTGATGCTGAATGCATTTATCCGTTTGCCAGAGAAACTACTGTAAGTACTATATCTTCATGTATGAATTGAATTAGTTATGATTTTATTTAGCTGGGGATGTTGGGAGGTGGATGGACATCAGTTCCGGAAAGAATTTCTGAGAAGACCAAATTGAGCTATGGCTTCTTGAACACCTTCTTGGATGGTCAGGAATGGGTTTGTGGAAATACTGTGACTATTGCTGACTTTTGTATTATGACTTCTGTTTCTCTTATGGAATTATTTATTCCAATTGATGATTATTCAAATTTGGTGGCTTGGATGAAGAGATGTGAGAGATGGCCTTTTTATAAAACGGCTCATGCTCCAGGTGCTGCCAGACTGAAGGCATTTGTTCAGTCAGGTGGATTTATGCCAAAATGACTTTTTGGTTCTTTTCACATTTTCGGAAAGATGAAACCATAAGTTCTTATGTTCTTCCTGTTCCGACCATTTAAATCTTGTCCCGCAATGCTGTTTGTGAATAAATGTCTAAAAGTAGGAAATTATTTATAATAGAAAACTAACTTAATTCAAACAATGGAAGTTATTAATAATGAAAATCAGACTTTTTCATATGTATATGAACGTAAAGCCTCAACTACTCCAATATAACCACGTCGTTTATTATAATTTCACCAGGGACAGCAATTTTCCTAATTACTCTTAAAGTATTCCTTGCGTGTACCAAAGTGAGACTACAGTTAAAGATATACTTCGTGTGAAATAATTCCATGTTCACTTAATTATTCATCCTTTGTATACGCCCATCATGGTGAATCGTTTATAAAATCAGTCGGACGTCACTATATGGCTTCAAATCGCTCTAGTGTTCGTCGTAGTGAAGAGAAGTAAACGGAACATCGAAGGGACGTTTTAGAAATAATTACAATGGCAGGTGCAAAATTATACACTGTGGACCTAAGTCCACCAGCCAGAGCGGTTCTTCTCCTAGAGAAGGCTCTGGATCTAGAGTTTGAACATGTTGGTGTGAATATGATGGCTGGAGAACAGAAAAGTGACGAATACTTGAAGGTTTGTTGCTTATACCTTAAATTGCTAGAATGAAGTTTATCCTGTATTAGATGAATCCACAACATACTGTACCAACCTTCATCGATGAAGATGGGACCGTAGTGTGGGACAGTCATGCTATCATGGCCTATATAGTTGATAAATATGGAGCAGATGATTCCCTGTATCCCAAGGACTTTGCTCTGCGTGCAGTAGTTGACCAGAGATTGCATTTTGACAGTGGGAATCTCTTTTCCAACTTACGGACCATTGTTGTAAGTTCTCATCATCGTCTATTAACTTACATAGAATCTACTACTCTTAAAACATGCAAATTCTAGTACCCCATGTGGACTCTTGGAGAAAATGGTCCAAGCCAGAGACAACGGAATAACTTGGATGTTCAGTATGACTTCTTGAACACATTCGTTAGTGAACAACCATGGATGGCCGGAGACTCTGTCACCATCGCTGATTTTAGCATTATTTCAAGTGTTACCTCACTTAATCATCTGCATCCAATTGACGACAAGTATACCCATCTTTGGGCATGGATTAAGAGATGTGAGGAACTTCCCTACTACGAGGAAAACGAAAGGGGTTTGAGGATTTTCGGGGAGTATTTCTCACAATGGGTTATTCCGCTTGAAGAGGTTTAAAGGGGCGTACCTTTAAATGTTTAGAATAAAGAATTTTCTTGTTGTTACTAGGAATTTATAATAAATTTTAGTGAAAATATGTAATAAATATATGATTTTAATTAATCTCTCTTTAATTCTGAGGGGTTCAGGTTTGAGATAGCAGTGTGGTGTTTTTCAACCTTTACAATACAAGATACAAGAGTATTTGTGCCCGAGATGCATTCCAATGGATACCCCCTGTTTTTTACTGGGGCCAAATATATTCCAAGGAAGTTTCGAATTCACGGTATTAAACTACAATTAGCACCGTGGAGTTAATGTTTTACAATCGCTACAGTACAAAGAGCTATAGGCAACATCAACCATGATACTTGTACGTTGAAATTGAAACCCAATTCAATTCCAATACCACAAATCAAATACGCTTATCAAGAGGGAACCGATTGTTTACAAATTGATACGAATGTAACACTACAGTTATTTTCCACTTTCGAATGCAACAAACGCATTATTACACAATGACATCAATTTCCTCAAACTGAACTAATGAGACTACAGTTTGTGCACTATACAATTACACTGCACAACGTAGTGAAATCTGATGTATGTAATTATTTACTATTTTAAACCTGGCTGTCAACAAAGTTGGTTTACATATACAATTTTTATCGGTATTTTTTTACACTTAAAAAACCGTAACAATCTCAGAGTAATAAATAATAAAATACAGCAAAAGACAAACTTTATGTCTCTCCCACTCTTCGATGTAGTGAGTATAAAAAGCAATTTCTGGCCACATGCTACCAGTCTGGTGTCAGAAGTGTAGCAGTGTGTACCAAATAACATCGTCGAAATGGCCAATGGGAAATTATACATGTTGGAATTGAGTCCTCCGGTGAGAGCAGTGTTTCTCGTGGAGAAAGCTCTCGGTCTTGAATTCGAGCATATTAATGTGAATTTACTAACTGGAGAGCAAAAATCCGACGATTACCAGAAGGTTTGATCTTATTGTATCATACTCATTTCAAATATTTAAAATGCTATGAATGTAGATGAATCCACAACACACGGTCCCAACATTCATAGATGTTGATGGAACTACCGTTTGGGATAGTCATGCCATCTTGGCTTATCTAGTTGGCAAATATGGGAAAGATGATTCTTTGTACCCCAAGGATCTTGCAAAACGAGCTGTGGTTGACCAAAGACTTCATTTTGATAGTGGAAATCTTTTCTTCAATATTCGTACCATTGTTGTAAGTACTACCAGAAATAGATCGACTAGTACTAACCAGAACCATTAGGAAGGGTGCCTAAGATAACCATTAATAATGTTCCAGTTTCCAATGTGGAATTTTAATGAGAGAGGTCCAAGTGAAAAGCAACGCGAAGTCTTGAACACGCAATACGACTTTCTAAACAAGTTCGTCAGCAAGCACCCGTGGATGGCGGGGGATTCCGTGACCATCGCAGACTTCAGTCTTATATCCAGCATCTCTTCGATGCAGTACCTCCATCCAATCGATGAAAAGTTCATTCATCTCTTAGCGTGGATTAAGAGATGTGAAGCATTGCCGTATTACGAGGCTAATGGAGTTGGTGCTAGAGCTTTTGGGGAGTTTGTCAAAAAGTGGGTTATTCCATTAAAGGCTTAAACCCAGTTTTAAAAAAAAACCTTATTTCATATTATGTAATTCTTTTATTCTCACACAATTGAGTAATTTCTGTATTTTATTCAAAATATAATCTAATCAATTTCTACTTGAGTTTTTTAACACCCTATATGTAAGTATGTACGTAAGTGTGAGACTAGAGATTATATAAGACGATGATTCAATATGTTTGATCAGTGAGTCTCTAGAACTTCTTGTTAGTCGCATATTCTGTGTTTAATTCCAAATATTACAAAATTTAACAAAATGCCTGTGGGAAAACTCTTCATGATGAACACCAGCGCGCCGGCAAGGGCTACGCTCTTAACCATTAAGGCTCTGAACCTTGATGTTGAAATGTGTGAAGTCAATTTATTGAAAAACGAACACCTGGATCCAAAATATGTTAAAGTAAGTCTTGCCCAAAAATGATATTCATCTAAATAATTTTATATTAACTAATCAGATTAATAATTCCTGTAGGAGAATCCTCAACATACTGTGCCATTCTATGTAGATCAGGATGGTTCAAAAATTTGGGATAGTCATGCCATTAACGCCTATCTTGTATCAAAATATGGTAAAACCGATGAACTCTATCCGAAGGATCTCTTCCGACGTGCTGTTGTTGATCAGAGATTACATTTTGATAGTGGGTCCCTATTTCCTTATGGAAGGCAAATTATGGTAAGATGAAAAGAAAGAAGGAAGAGCAAAAGACGGAACAAAAATCTAAATCTTACAGGTTGGTATTACCCAAAAAGGATGGACGTCCATGCCAGAGGCTCTAATCAAGAACATTAGGACTAGTTACGAATTTTTGAATAAGTTCCTGGAAGGTCAGCAATGGTTCGCTGGAGATACTGTGACTATTGCAGACTATTCAATTTTGACTTCTGTAACGTTTTTGGACTATTTTGTTCCGCTTGAAGATCAGTATCCACTTATATCTACTTGGTTAACTAAGTGTCAAGAATGGTCCTATTATTCGGCACATACTGAAGGATTTAAGGTATTAACAAGTTTACTTGGCTCAATGTCTACAATTAAAGTGTAAAGAAGAATAATAAAGTAATTTATGTATCCTCGGTTTATGCAAACACTGGTCTCTTTGTTTAAAGTAGTAACGAGTTTATAAATCACAGCCTTGAAGAAGTCAAAGCTGATATTTGTTGAAATAGTAATGTAACTACAGTTATGCAGTTAAAATATCTAAAGTTTCAACCTTTCCATTTACTCATTCGAGGCCGAACCTAATTCATACTGTCAAACTTACAAACCTGTTACCAGTGAATGAATACTTCGAGACCACGCCTGCTACACTATTTTAAATTTAATAGTATCTTTTTCGAGGCAGTATTAAACAAAATGATCATTTGAACACCTTTGATTTGATTGATTATAAACTTGCTGAACAGGAATTTAGTAGAGTAGTAATTGAAAGAACTCATACAAAAATGATTATTAAACTTTAGGGTAAACTTTAAAATATGTTTTTTTGTCAATTTGATTTCAAGTCTATTAGAATGGAGCTTTGATATATTGTCACCACTTTTATGGTTTAAATTTCGCATTCTCCGATCGATACTCATCGGATATAATCGTGGCAGACGAATGCCTAAAGGGTTGCCTATAGTTAATTTTAAATTATTTGAATTAAAATTTTAATAATGAAATTGTGTTCTAGAATTTGCTTTATATATTTATCATATTTTAATTCAGGGTTCCTGTAATATTAACTAAAAACCTGTTTTATATCAATAATAATAAAGAAATTCTATCTATACGAACTCTGCATTATCGACTTTGGAATTAGTCATTCGTCCGATAGATGGTGCTGAGAGTTATGCATTTGAAAATATTCTGCAGGCCGGTAAGATGATTCTTTTGAGCTTCTGCGTCGATGGAAACGAGTCGGTGCGCTTGTTCCCGATCACTTCAGCTTGATCGTTACCGTGGCGAACGCGCGCGACACCACTCCATTCGCCGTTGTTGTGTTCACTGTGGTGTGCTGGTGCGTGCGGGCGCGAGCGTGCTAACAAGCGACAATCGCCAGCAAATCCCTAACCGTCGTCGGGGTGGTTCAGTGCGTTGCAACGCAGCCCATTTCATAGACCAGTGCAACCTAGTGTTTCGAGTGACCCGAACGTGAACGCTCCCTGAACACCATCAACATCATCAGTTGGTAAGCCTAGTAAACATACAGACGAAAAAGAAGAAGAGGCGCGTACGAAGAACAACGACAACACACAACAAACGCATGCGCTCGCTGGCGCACACCGCCAGACAAAGGTTCGCATCGACAGCAGTGCGCAGGGACGGCTGGTTTGCTGTGGCGGCAGTCAGCTGTGGTGTCAGCATCAACAACGCTGGCTGGCGACGCCGAAGAGTCCCAGTATCGCCACTTCCACGCCAGGCTGGGCTGGTTGTGATGAGCCAGTGCTAGTGCGGTTGCTGCAGCAGCGTCGTGGCGTTCGCGCTGGTGCGGGGATGCTGTGAGCGCGTCGTTGTGCCCGTGTTTTATGTGCGTCGTGGGGGCCGCCCCACAGCCGTCGACGATATCGTGCGTGTGTATGATTTTGTGTATGCCGAGGGCATATTGTGGCCTTCGCCAACGACATCAACAACCGTCGTCAGCTACGGCAACAGCCCTACGTTGCGCGCCAAGGGATTATCTGGAAAATGGTTATTCGCTGTGGATTACTCGGACTCGTCATCTTTTTGGTTCCCTTCATTGAAACAGGTACTTGTGTACACCAAAATCAGACATATACGTGTTTTTGTTTTCTTTCATCGTTAAATACTAAGAAACAATTGGAATAGTCAACAATTCTGCAGATAATTGCAGTTTGTGTAGTTATTGAGTAATAACTAACCTTCGTCGTTACTATTTTTCGGCCTGTGTTCTAGAAATAGTGGGTTAAAGTTTTACTTCGTTCAGGAAGTAAATATATCTGCATCTACGATTTAAATTCCCTTTATTATTCGTTGAATCAGGTACTTTTATCCACTAAAGCCAGACATATACCTGTCTTTTGTTTTCTAACACTGTAAAATATTAAGAAACTCAGATGAAATAGTCAACAATTCAGATAATTGCAGTTCATATAGTCATTAGATAATTTCTGAATATTTGAACATGCTTTGCACATGACTTTTTAAATAATTACAGATCTTTCTTCTTATTCTTTTTCGTCCTATGTTCTGGAAATAGTGGGTTATAGATATTCACCTTGTTAAGAAAAAAATATCTTACCCATTTCACCATTTAAATTCCCTTTATTAATCATTGAAACACTAACTTTAATCCACTAAAGTCAGACACAAACCTGTCTTTTGTACTGTAACACTGTAAAATATTAAGAAGCTCAAATGAGATCGCCAACAATTCAGATAATTGTGTGATTTCTGAATTTGAACATGCATTTTTAAGTCATTACAGACCTTTGTCCCTACTCTTTTTCGTCCTGTGTTCTAGAAACAATGGGTTATAGTAGTTACTTCGTTCAGGAAGTAAATATATCTGCATCCACGATTTAAATTCCCTTTATTATTCGTTGAATCAGGTACTTTTATCCACTAAAGTGTTATATACCTGTCCTGCTTTGTTTCACCATAAAATACTAAGAAACTGAGACAGGATAATTAACTATTCAAATAATTGCAGTTTGTGTAGTTATTGAGTGATTTCTGAATATGAACATGTTCTGAACATGACTAATCGTTCTTTGTTTTCTGGAAATAGTGGCTGACTTATATTCAATTTGTTCAGAATGAAATTTTATATCAAGCCCTTTTCAAAGTTTAATTTCCCTATATAATTCATTGAAACAGGTACGTTTATACATCTTATGTCTGACTTTTGTTTTATATCATCGGAAATACTGCAGTTTCTGTGGTTATTGATTATTTTCTGGATATGAGCATGTCATGAACGAGAACATTTGAGTAAGTACAGGCTTTGCCCTTAACTTTTCTGGTTCTGTGTTTTAGTAATTATGGATTATAACTCCACGAAAAATATATATAAACCCTTTCCACGGTTTAAATTCCCTTTATTATTCATTGAAACATGTACCATTTTACACCCTAACCAAAGTTAAATGTAGTAAAACTTTGGTTTTGCTTGACTATAAAATACTAAGAAACTCAGTCCAGCCAAGAGGCGAAGATAGGGTCAGTGACTACTTACCACAACGACCCGAGTCCGATTCTCGGTGCGGATGCATACTGAAGTGAATTCTTCTTATCAATAGTGTTAGCCTCCAATATGACTAATAAGCCGAAAAAAGAATTGAATAGTGGTAATCACCATAGTAGAAAGAAACTCAGATAGTGTAGTCAACAATTCATATAATTGCATTTCTTGTAATTGAACATGTGTTTTCTGAATATGAACATGCTCTGAACATGATTATTTGAGTACGGATGACTTTATCACCCTGGCTCGTCTAAACATCACTAGCTGTCTGATACATGTTTAGAATTCAATGCAGTCCATTTTTCATGAGTTAAAGTTTTCATTGACGTCTACCTAGATTTACACATAAAAACACTAAGTAAATACCTACCACTATTGGATGTTTTTTGAATATGAATATGTTGGCAACATGAATGTTTTAAAAGTATGACTTTTGCTCTTCATTGTTTAAACGTTACTTGCTGCCTGATAGACGTTTAAAATTAAATGTAGGTCCATTTTCCTGAATTCAAGTTCCAATCCATCTATACATCTATAAAAGTCCATATATTTAAGGTTTTCCATTCGAATACTTCAATTATACCCACTAATTAGGAGCAAACTTGTCAAGATTGTGAAAGAAATATGTCGCATTCTTGAAATAATGAAACTAGTTCTATGATTGTATTAAAATGTTTACAAAAATTTTCCATCTTCCTAAAGATAGACATTTTGGCTGTTTAAGTTTACTTATTGTTGATTAAGTTAGCTTAATTCCTTTATCGATATTTACAATTGTTTGACTTGTTTTGGAACTCAAAAATTGTACTGCCTGTATCGACATGTTCAATCAAGTAAGTAACCTTGCAGTATTCATGCTGAGAATGGCAATCTAAACGATTCCAGTTTCTCGTTTTTCCAATTGAGATGATAACACCTCATACGGTAAATAACAATGACGAATTTACTATTATCTCGGGCCCGGCCCGTTGACGTTAACACTGACAATGAGCGGTTTCCAATTTGTTTTATTTTCGGTGCCTGGGCAGGTCGACGCCGGCGCCATCGTCTCCTTGTTGTAAATTATTCATAATTTTATTACGCCCCGAGCTTGTGTGCCCGTCCGTCGTGTTGGCAAGCACACTCAGCGAAATAAGATTTTTGCAGCCTGCGCTATAATTCCATTCAATTTTCCGTGCGATTTTCCTTCGCCCGCGTCTCGGTTGGGGTCACTTTCCTCTGTTTTTATTTCATTTCATTGTTTGTGTAAACGGTTGCGACACCCGGGATCGTTCTGGGTGATTTTTTGGAAAGCTTCCAGCTTTCTTCTTCAATTCGGTTCGTTTCGATGGAATCTCTATGGGGATTTCAAGCGAAGAAAAACGTGTCTGATTTTGCTACTTGGTTAATTTGGAGATGAATTTTTGGAAAAACTTATTTTAAGTAGAGTGAAAAAATCAAATAGATCAGTAGATAAATAAAAAATACATATTTAAGATGTCAGTTATCCTTGACCTGCAATTTCATTTCATCAATATTCCATTTTGATAGGATTGACGCTTTTAATACATCTAAAAGAATATGACACATATATCATCAGGAAACCTAGACTTTTGAGTATGACACATTAGGGGGCAGTATAGAGAACACCTAGTCCTTTCAAAGCATGGTCCTTCGAAACGGATAATCCAGACTTTCTGGTCCTTCTAGCCAGATCATGAAGACTTCATGGTCCTTCAAAACGGATTATCAGTATTTTTCAATGAGGGAAACCATAATGTCATCTGGGTTGATAGGTTGACAGTGATCAACAAAATGGGTTTCTGATTATCAAAGGAAACAAGAAGATATCAGACAGTATCCATAAGTCAGGGTTTCAGCAGCATCACAATTATTGTTGGTCCTTCTTGCTGAGAATAATTCAATCACCAATGTTACGCGGTAGTCGCGGTTTTTAATAACATTACTTTACTTTCCGTTGATAGCGCGGGTCCAGACTTAACTGGATATTCTGTTAAGTTCCTTGAGTTATCGCGACACAAATATTACCAAAAGCTCACCTCAGACGTCAAAGTTCAAGATACACGAAGTACAAAGCACAACAACTTTATTCAAACGGCATAATGAACACACAAAGACAAAACACACGTTAAAGACGACGTTAACACGACAACTCACCAGAGGAGAAATAGGCCGAATCGGGCGCGAACCACGCTTTTATGGAGGCGCAGGTGCTGAGCGCATCCCCAACATCTTAAGCATAGTGGCGCAGCAAACAACCCCTATCTTAGGCAACCAACTCAACAACCAATAACTAAGATTTTTCATATATCTGAGGAATTATCATATAATGTAGGTTCAAGGTCCTTCACATATTATGTAGGTCTTTAATATTTCTAAACGACGAAACAAATAAAATTTACTTCTATAACATGCCAACGATAATATATCCCATGAGAAAAAGTATTCTTACTGCTCTTGAATATATTCTGATGTTAAATAGAATAATGTGTACCCCATGATGCGATAAAATGTAATAAAACACCGCATGTGCAAATTTATAAAATGTATTTTATATCCTTTTCACATCAAGCCGAATTTGCAAGCTTTTAGCATGGAAAACAGCTAGAAAACCCTGAAAATGATTTACTAAGTAATTGTTTGGAGTGGCTTTGTTTGGCTTGCCTCTCGCACTCCGGATGGAATTTCGCATAGTAGCGCATTTTCGTAGTGTTTTCCACTGTTACATGAATGTTGCTGCAAACAATATCCGCTCATAGCAACAATCTTGACCAAGGCCAATTCATGAATCACGTTTTTCATATCTCTTGAAGCGACGATCGCACTGGCGCGACTATGGGCTACGTGTCAACGTCCTCGATGCCAGAATAGACCGACATGGGCGTATATGAATAGTTTCATTTGTATTCCGGTAACATATTCTTGTTTCGAACATAGCAAAGCAGCTCAAAAACATGTTGGGATATAAAGATAAAGCTTAATAACATAAATATCTTCAAATTTTATAGCTCTTTGTGTGGCTCGTTTTTTGCCGTTTTGTTCTGTGAAAGGAAACTTGCATGTTTGTGGGGAAAAATGCGTATGATGGATATGCGCATGACGCAGCATCTCATCTGCACGGTGCTGGATTCATATTTATGACCTTCGAGAACTAGTTGGTAAGATGCATTCGCTCTGACGCTGACCACTCGGCCACTATGTGTGCAGTTCCCCCCCTAGTGCGTGATCAGTGTTCATGATCGTGGCCTGGCCTCGATGAAGGCGAAGGTGCTTCAGATGTTGATAGTTTCACTCTACTTTTCCTCGTTGGCGATTTTCCGCTCTTTCGCACTTCCGTTTGACGTTTCATCAAAGTTGGATTCTTAAGGACAAGTAGGATTAATCTGTGGGGACTTCCTTCTTTTCTTCTAGTATCACACTTTCTAATATTGATAAAATCAAATTAAATCGCTGAGAGGAAGTTAGCAGAAAATTTTGACATTGATCATCTTCAATAGCAAACATTTCTGCTAATGTTCTAGGAGGCTATACCATTTTTTAAACATTATTCTTTGTTATTTTATGATATTGAATCATAAAACATACAAATAAAGTTTCCGTTTTGTTTATATATCTACTATTATTTTGCAATTAATTAAGATTGAAATTTGCAGATTGCAATTCTCTTTTGCAGGCACTTTCCTAATGTTAAAGAAATTGCTTCCAACTCAACCATATGGCTTGTATTGACTTTGGCACGAATATCGTGTCAAGTAAATTTTACAGTACATTTATTAGTTGTAATTATTAATTTTATACCTTGTAACAATGATGTTTTGCTGGTATATATAATCGGGAATGGTAATTGCAATAGCATGAAATTACTTCCTGCATTGCACAGGTTATATAACTTATTATAAAATATGCTTATCTGGTGCAAAAATAACAACCAGACATAAAGTTAAACATATATTTGTAATTAAAATAAACAATTTTGCAACAACGTGAATTTGTTATTGCGATAATATTTTACTCAACAGTTAAAGATAACTTTATTGGTATGTTTTATATAATGTTTGGAATTTTCTACGGTTCAATTTATAGAAAATGCAGTTCTGAACGTACTTTACTTACCGTATTTTACTTAGAGGGAGTGTTTTTATAAATATTACTTTGGCTAACTGCTAAATTACTTCGATATTTACTGAGTTCTTGGGATTTCGATAATGTGTTCGGTGCACATCTGTTTGGCTCTCTTTCCTTACATTGCGAGTGGCAGGGTAGCAAGGTAGAGTGCTTTTTAGAAAAAGTTATGGAAGGGAGGCATGTGGCCCCCACAAATCGGCTTTGCTTTTCCAATAACCAATACAGCATTATGTCAGGACCGTGTGGCGTTAGTTGGCGGAAAGCAGGTCACTGGCTTGCTGCGTTGTGATGGAATAAATCTGGCATATTTTACTTTCAACCGTTTTCGACGTTCCTACATCGACAGATGTAAGCTGAAAGCGGCCGCGGTTGGGAGGTATTAAAATTATTCGACGCTCACTCAAAGTATATCAAAGTTCTGCATTTTTAGAAATATATAGTAACATCTCTAAATTTGACGTATTATGAAAATTTATTAGAAGAAATTGTGGCAAAACTTAAATCTTTGATATTGAGAATCCCTGTAACTTTTTTTCTAAGTTTTCAGCAATGTACATAATTTTAATAGCTAAACCTAGTTAGGTGGTTGGGAATTTGCAAGGAATGATATTATTGACATAGTTAGTCATTCCTTAGTTGATTGCTTTACTCCAGAGACGACTATTATTGCCAGACCTGTAGAGTGCCAGTGTTCTTGGATCTGACAAGTTGCCGGGAACCTAGAACTGTAGTATTCTGCAATTAAAAGGTCACACGGTTAAGTGAGGAAGGGCAACAGAGCAGGTTCTCGCCAGGTACCGTACCTTATGTTACCAGTTTAGTTAGGATAAAGCAGATTTGAGCATTTGAAATGTCCGTCACATGAAACTTGCAGAGTCCCACAGCTAGGTTTTTTGTAAACATATCTTGAACCATCGATCTACTAAGTTATAAGAAAATTATAGCGCATGGAATGGAATGCAATGATCAAAAGACTGACTAAGTGAGTTAAGGATACTAAGGTTGTCATGTCCTCTCCTGTTGTACTTAATATCACGATTTAAAGTGTCTTTAGGATCGAAATCAAACGGACCTGTGATTTTAGTTAGGATCAGAATAATGTTATTTCAGTCCCTATTATCTATGGGTCTCTTCTATTCCCTCGTAGAGTTTTTATGGTACACTCGTCGTCAACCATCGAATAATGGTTACAGAGATATGCCATGGTACATGAACGAATACTATGTCAATTTCCCAATCAAGTCATATTTCCGCATTATTTACGAATCGCTATAGTTTCACAATGGAAGCGTGGGCTGTTAGCTGTACCTGTACCCACGCATGCAATCATCGAAAACAAACAGCAACTCAAGCAAAATGCAACACCATCATCCGTCGATGAATGCACATTACATTGACCGTCGATGCATTGATGCGTTTTGCGGCGGATGCTGAAATCGTCACACGTCACACCTTTCAACTCGAAGCGTCACCGGGGCAGCGATAAAACGCAATAGCGATTCGATAGGTGAGTCGTCGACGGCTGGGTGATGGCCGGCTGCGCATGTACTTTGCTGTATGGCGTTTTATTCTATTGCGCGCACCCGTTTGACACGTTTCAATGCATTGTATACCACTCTGCTGCCCCCATGTCGCCACCACTGCCTACTGCCGGTTCCTGCTACTATTACTATAACTACCACTACTACTACTGCTGGCTGTTTCCAGCATTGCAGCTATCGTCGCAGTGCATCGCGGCTTCGATGGCGTGCCAACGCGCAGGGAAATTATGGATTTCCGCTGGAAGCCAGGACATTCAACCAGCATTCATCCACGCTGGCCTATGCGTTATTTTTTTCAAATGCTTGCGAACCAACCGGTGGGTTTTTTAATGACACTTGATTCAATACCGCGATGCCGTGAATCAGACGTGCGTCGAAACATCGTTTTTTCAAGGGATTATTATTCATGGTTATTCACGAGGTGATATTTATTTTCCCTGGAGTTTTATTCATAGGAAGCCATTTAATATAATCTGCTTTATATATTTTAAGGCATTTAGAGATAGAGCAATTGATGCGATTGAAGGGTGAAATTATAGTTATTTCTTTGACTTTTCTTTAAAGGAACATATGTCAAAATCTATCTATCTCTTTTTAAATGCAATGGGCAGATAAAACAAGGCATAAAAGCTTCAAAGCCGGCAATGTGGGAGCGTTCTGAAGCCTCGCAACACGTGCTCCAAATGTGAAAAGCGCATAACACTAACAAGGGGAGTATGTCAATTGTTTTGAGCCGTCTCCTCCAAAAATATTTCACCCAAAAACAAATAACATAATATAAAAAGTATATACATGTAAAATATACATGTTCAGGCAAGTTGTGCAAGGAGTTGGCCTACACAAATGTTCATGCAAATCTGAATCGGACAATTGAGAGACTCCCCGTGTAAGATCTATATTTATACAAATAGATTCATAATCATAGGCTGAGATTTGGGAAGAATTCAATAAACCGAGTACTGAGTACCTCGATCCCGGAGACATGAAAAAATAAATGTACTCCATTCTCTGTACGATTCTGCAGGATCTCCGCATTTCATAAAAATAATTTTATTGGTCAACATTATTTGGTTAAATTTAGCAAGTTGATCAATTGTTTTCACAAACCCTCACGATTATTTACACAAAACCATTCCACTTTAACAATTTCATAATATAATTGTACCAGAAAACAATTCATTGTTTCGTTTCCGATTCGTGTTTATTGACGTATAATTTGACGTATTTTGCCAGAAGTTTTCAGAGCAAACATTCCTTTTCAAACTGTAATTTTTCGTGTGCATATCCTCCGGCGAATAATAATACATTCGTATAGATTGCTGACATTCAATTTCAACTCAAAACTCATCTTCGCATCTTGCTCATTTTTCCTAAGAAATTATTTCTTGTTGTGCACTGTTCCGAGCCATATCTTCCATAGTTAGTGTTTACACTCCTAGCTTCGTTTAGCAGATCCTCCATTGCTATTCATTTTAAATCATCACCATCCGTAGCTGTGCGATTTAATCTGCATTTTCGAGATATCTTAGACCGTAAATGTAGGATTTCTGGCGAATCCACTTTTCGGAATTGTTGCCGTCGACATGCCGATTGTTTCCGTGTCTTTCGCCGTTCGTTTCGCGATGTTGTTGAATAAATTATTGTATTGTTCGTACTTCACTTGTTAGTCGACTTAACAAGATAGGTTTTAATTCGGCATTCGCTTGAATTCGGCTCGCTTTTTGCTCGTTTTAATTCCGAATGTTAGGAGGGATAGATTTATGGCGTGTTCGATTTACGGTTTTTGGTTTCGGTTCGTCAATACCCGAATTTATGCGCGCCCGTCAATCGAACTGAATAAATGATGATGTAAAATTTTCTGGTTTAATCCCTAAATATTGATGTGGTCGTAGACAATTTGTGCATCAACAAATTTAAGCGACAGCGATTAACCTAGTAACCTATATTGCGGATTGCAGGAAATACGACGCAATAAAATGTGCCATTGCCTTTGCGGTTTTGCTCTTCGCCTGTTTCGCCCTATTGTGGTGGATTTATACTAAAGGACAAAAACTACAAACTATAATTTGGTTAAAATTATTAATTATTCATGTTTATATAGTTATAGTTAGTTATAGTTATTATTCCGCTGCTTTTGAAGTGTTATCTTTAGCTATTTAAATATATAGAATTGAAATTAAGGTCAAACTAAATAAATATTCATATTCCATATAAATGTACATGAAAGTCCACCTGGGCAGCATAGTTGGTAAGGTTTCGGTCTACCACGCAGTCGGACGGGTTTGAGTCCCCGGTATGGGCTCCCACATGTGAATTAATTTACACTAATTTATTCACACAAAAATCCACACTATCAAATCTACACTACAAAATCACAACAATTAAAAATCACACATCAAAATCACATCAATCGCAGTATGCGCATCCCACTACAGGTATAATAAGCAAAAACCACGAGGCAATTCAATCACACAACACCCACCAAGCAACCAACACAACAATGCCACACAAAAATCAACAATAACAACAACATAATATTATCGTGTATATACAAATAAAATAACAAAACTTGTATCCGGGCTGAAGGACCAGTTAGGACGATGGCCAGATCTACGAACACGGACCAAATACAAATAATTTAAAAAAATGTAAATGAAATTTAATTATTTTTTAATAATATAATAGATAATTTAAAATATTGTTTTATACAAACAATGAAAATAATTAACTTATCCCCAATTAATAATAAAGTAAATATTTTAATAAATAATTAATTCATGCGTATGTCCGTGTAATCGCAGTTGGGAGTATGTTACTTTGCAACCTTGATTAACATATTCGATTAACGCGGATAATTAACAATAATTATAGATATATATGAGGCAATTTTTGAGTTAATAGTATTTTAATTAAGCCCACCGAATCATATATAGTGTAGATGTAATTTGGTTATAAACTGTTTCATGCATTACAAAATCATAAATCACGCTGAAGCATGCGCGACTAATTATAATTATACAAACAAAGGTCATGTTATTCCGGTGTTGCACATCGATGTTGCCGGTTTTTTTCCTATTGTGTGGAAGAATAATGCAAAGAACAATTAGTTGTTTGTTTATTTTCGCTTTTGAGTAATAAGTGAGAGTAACTTACTTATTCTAAATAGGTAATAAGCAGATAATATAAAGTCTTATCTGTAATAATATTTTGTAATATACTAGTTATGAAAATTAAATGTGTTAAACATAAAAAATGAACATCCTGGCCTTGATTTCATTTGGAGGGTATTTCTTTTGAAGAAATTTATATTACCCTCATCCTCACGTACACACAGGCTCGTAAACGGACATAAACACGCAAGCACGGATATAGGACATATACAGACGTACACTCATGCACACGCAAACTCACATATATGATTTGTTACACTTTAGGTATGTGGCAAAAAATCATGTCATATATTGGTTCCCAAATTTTAATTCATTTTCTTTTCTGTTCCGTATCTTTCATGCTTTCAGCCTTGTTTAGTACTCTTAATGTATTATTCCCATAATTTGGTTTGTTGTTTCCTTCTGTTGTCTCTCCTGATTTTATTGAAAGTCACTCTTGAATGTCAAGGAATATTCGAAAAAGGAACACTTTTCTTCCTAATTTATCTCGTATCTCACAATCAAAATAACATCTTTCCGTTTTTATAATTGTATTTAATATATATGAAATTGAAGCGAACTTTAAATCATATATGTGATTTTATATTCAAGTTGGTACTTTGTTTTTAAAACATACAGACAAATTCAACATGTTTATTTCTTCCTCTTATATTGTTTAGTAAACAATTATCTAATAATAATGTCTTTTGTTTCAGGTTAGTTCCACAATATTACATCATTATTGTACTGCAGCAACGTTTAATAAGAACCAGGTAAAACATCAAAAAAGCATGACATTAACAATTAAGCTACGCTTTCTTTTTTATTGTACTATCTGTTTGTATAACGTCCTCAAAAAGACCACAACATTTGGTAACATTTGATTTTAATGACTTGAAAACGGTGTCAATGTAATTGACAATTTCATAATAATCCAAATTACGGTATACTATTGTATGAAACAACCTTAAATATTGAAAATAGACATAGGTATATGCAATTAGCTAATTCAATCGTAGTTGTGTACAACTATTTGGAATACAACTATTCGAATACAACTATATAATATGAACAAGCAGTATCCGTTTGTTAACTGAAATATTTTGTGCAGGCAAATATTGTGTGGTTGTCAAAAGCAGCTTCTTGTGGCGAATGTAATTATTTCTCGCTTACTTTGACCCCTTCCAACCCCTGCGAGCGAAAATGTGTGTTTGTGTTTGTCCCCACGAAGTCGCGGGAAATGACAACAACTGACAGTGGTATGCGAGCGCTTTGATATAATTAATTGCGAAATTTTGGCCACGCTGCAGGCGGGGGCGGCAGCGAATGAGCGCCGGACTCAATGATAAAGCCGCCGCACCGCTGGCCTCACAAAATGGAAACAATGGCCGAGCGTTTATTCGTTTCACGCGGAACAATCATGCGATGATGTTGGGTAACGCACGTACCATTCTTTTCATTCGGTCAAATAGGTGTGCGAGTCTATAGATTATGTATATATGTAGTTCAATTTATTTGAACTCGTTAAATAGTAGGTCATGTTTCGACTGCAATTTTTTGATGTGTGTTAGTTGTTGGTAGCTAAATATGATGGATTGTCTAGTGCAAATGGAAGAGAACAGAGCATGGATGTGGTGCGTAAGCGGAGTTGAGGGTGCATGGAGAAAAAGAGAAGAGGAGACGAATGTATGAATCGGTAGGGCTCTCTGAGGTGGCTCTACGACGCTTCTAGGATGATGGCGAGCTGATATCAGAAATGGTAAGAATAAGAGATCAGGAGGTGGAAGAGCAGACGAGTCAAGAGCAAATTCGAAGCTGTGCATTTAATCCTGGGTATCAGGCGGCGAATGTAGGAGGGAGGATATCGGAATGTATGGTCTGCTGAGAAAAAAACGGTTGGCGAAAATTATAATGACCAGAACAAGATGTAGATTGGAGGAGAGAGGGAGAAAGATGGGGATTCAGAAAGTATTGGCTATGCGGAGCACCTGACGCGGTAATTTATGAGGTGTAGGTATAAAGTCTGTGAGGAGGTGTGAATGCGATATGGGAGTGTTTGTAGGAGAGAAGGGATGCGGCGGTTAGGAGAGAAGAAAAAAGGCTGAACAATAGTGGAAATAAGAGGAAAGTCGTTTTTATTTTCTTCTCTGTGGCGATCTGTTTAGTGTTTATTGATAAGTTGTATTTGAGGTTTTTATTGATATTTTTGTTATATGTATGTAGCCTTTAAATATTGATACTTTCGATATAGAGAGAGCGATTTTCCCTAGTTTGTGACACCCCTTCATCTAATTAGTTATAATAATTATAAGGTATCTTATAATTAGACCTGAAAAAGTCGTATCCATCATATCTACATCGCAATGGACATGTGCATTTTAACATGACAATTGTTCAACACATGTCTATCTGTTCTGTTGCCAGCCAGCTGTACCCGAAAGGAAGTTGGAAATTAATATTAATTAAACGTCTCTTTCTATACATAAATTTACAACTGCAACTGCGGACGGGTATGACATGCACGTGAGTCACGTCTCTATATCATAACGCACGTTGCAAAGCAGTAATTGTTTTATGTATTTCGTCTCTCCAGCTGAAACGGAACGCAATCCATGTATTTGTATTTCTGTGTCGTATGTCGTGCGAATGTTTGTTCAGTTGTTCGCCGTAATAAAGCGCGTGCGTGCACATTGGCACTATTGCGAAATGGGCGCGAAACGCAAAGGGTGCGACATGAACACTGTCCGTGTGGAACAGGCAAACGCTGAAAGTTGCATATTGCCATGACATGCACCCTGAGTAAACTCTTTGATTAAATTACTGGATTAGTTGTTCCCAGATTTTTGTATTTCATTGCAAAATGGGGAACGTTGTGTTTGAAAAACTCTAAATTGATTATTTTTATTGCTATGATTCTAAATGAGGACATCAAAGAGGTTTTTTCCCTCCTGCAGGCGTTGCTCCTGAAATGCAAGTTTTATGAAAATCGACTTCAAGCAGGTCGAGAGGAGAACCTTGAGTCCCAAGCAAATTCTTTTTTAAATTAAACTTGTTGCAACTTAAATTACATGTACCTACGAAGTTGCGCGACGCCCTAGATTTTTTGTTTGTTTGGGAGTTTCATTATCTTGTTATCTTATCCTCAGTGCGTACAACGTGCCTTGCTTGACGTTGGTGTCCTATCAACTTTTTTTCATGAAATGACGTTTCGTTTTTATTTAGGTTTTTACTGAAATCAAGGTATTTGAATATGAAACCTACGGGTTTTAAGAAATTAACTTTGATTCAGAGAATTGCAGCAATAAAAGAGACCAATAAATTTTAATGAAAAGTAAGTTAAATTTTTCGTTTAATAAATTAATGATTTGCTAATCTTGGGGTAGGCTCTGTTTTAGACCAGTGGTAGCCAACTAGTAAAAGACAAAAAAGGTTGGAAACTCATAAACTTAAATATTTTCCGTCTTAGAGATTATGCACCATAACTTGGGGCTTATAAATTATGGATGATTGTGTAAAACACAGGATATGAGGAAGTTAATTAAAATTAAATTAGGATGGATGGTTCGTTTTTGTTATATTAATAAACCATGGTTTGATGCGGTTTTCTGCCTGTTTGCGCCAACAATTGGGGTTGGAAGCGTCGGCCGCTTGCTAAGTCGCACGTGTTTCAGTGCGATTTGCCTCACTCATTTAAGAGTCTTTTCACACCGTACGCGCATCGCGCGCGACTGCTAATGATGTTTCAAGAACAATCTCGATTTACATGTGGAGTCATTCGCATCGCCCTTGGTTTGAAAGCCTCCATTTAACTACTCTTGATTTTCATTTCGGGCGAATAGCCTCGATTTGAATGTGTACGAGGCCTTCGTCTACACTTCTAGTGCTTCATAACATGCGTTGTGAGAAGAATCGATAATTTTTAGATATCCAAAAATATCGATGTTTCGATAGCAACAAATAATGTCTCTCATTTTTTAAATTTCGTTTAGATAGTTACGAACAAACTTCCTTGGATGTTATAAACGTAAATAATAACTATGTGGTCCACTCAAGTGGCGCAGTGGTATGGTCGATGACCACTGTCCATGAGGTCCCGGGTTCGATTCTCGGTGGGGATGCTTATTAAAGTGAATTCTTCTTCTTATCAATAGTGTCAGCCTCTAATATGACTAATTACATTGAAAAAGAATTGTATAGAGCTAATGACTATAGCAGTCGATGCTCTGTAAAATCAAACAAACAAAAATAACTATGTGTAAATATTGGTAACATGAAGTATCCTACACATTCATAAAAATTTCATTAATATACGTAATAGAGTGTATGAATACCTATAGGAATATAATTAATGTATTTGATATGCACGTGTTTGTTTGCTGAATTTATTGGCATAAAAAATTATGCTCCTGACAGTTTGAGAACGCATTGCCTGGTTTATCGTGTGGTTCGTGCACAAATTGGCAATTCCATAAAAGCCTCGCTCCCGCTTTTGATTTTCCGTATATGTACTGAGCGCACAAAAGGGAAATATGCTATTTCACTCCCCCAACCACATTGGCGCTAGTGTTGGTGTGTTTGTACAACAATTTGAAAATGAAATACAATTCCTCGGCCTGCATGCATGCGGTATTGCATTTGAAAATGAAACATTTGCTTAAGGCACTGAAGGTTAACAATAGTTTCCAACAATTTCCGCCCGGTGCATAATTCCATGCAAATACAAGCGAATAAACCTCGCATTGGTCAATTTTTATTTTTTTCAGTTTTTTTTTTCTCTATTTTTATTCTATTTCAATTCAAAGCTCTGTTTAATTACGGATAGTTTGGAAAACCATGTGGATTTTTCCGTTTTTTCGTTCTTTCATTGTTTTAACAGTCGCCAGTTACAATACAGACGAGCGAAGCATTCCAGAATGGGGAGTAGGTATGACTACTGCTTTCCCAGATTTTTCCCAGTCCCTAGTATTTCCCCCGAAAAGCTTTGTTTTTCTAGAGCTGTCATTCCACTGCGTTTGTTTCGCTTTTATCATTTCACTTTTAGAGTGGCGCATTTTCCCAGCTCTTTGTATCCCGACCAGATACGTGAGGGCTGAATAAAATTCTGCAAGTGCAATTTTTCATCATATTTACAGTTCAACGCTCTGCTGCCCCATTCACCGAAATGATCACAATTGTAACAATTTTATCTGCGTTTAATTTCGAAAGTTCCTTTTTTTTGTTCTTTAGTTCTTTTCTCTTTAGATGATATTTTAAACGAAATAATTAAAATTAACATTGTTGCCTCGCCGACCGTGTAATAATGTAAGCATTTTTAATGCGTGCTCGGAAACAAATTACTAAATTTAATTACGTTTTATATTTTATATCATATTTACGCTGGCTTCTCTCAGGCAGTCAGTGAAGACTGTGATGCTACATTTACGACATAAAATAATGTTTTTGTTACATCGCTGTTCTGTGTAGCCCTGGCACAACATTGTAATGTACAAATATTAATGTTAAAATTAACTTTTGATTCGAGCGTTATTCGTTTTATTAATTTAGTAGAATGCACATTTTACGTGAATGGCGCATTACGACTTAATAGAAAGTTCATTGCAGATATTTTGGGAACATTGTTCGCTATTAATGGCAATATTTCCTGGATAATTTTTCCATTTCATGGAGAGCAGATTTCATCAAAATTAATCAATGGTCGGCTCAGGAAGACTATGAATATAGTCAACAATTAATTCTGGCCTTGAAAAGGGATTGGGATAGGTCTATGAATTCCTTGGTTAGTTTCCTTGTTTTAGGACTACGTTATTACCACAATAAAGCACTATATACATACAGGATTGATATTAAATGACTTTATAGAAGTTTCATAGACATTACACTTGTTTACTTTGTAGTGTATGACTATGTAAATATAGGACGAGGCTTATTTTGTCATGGGTGAATTCAGACATGTGTTTTCATCCACTAGTCCACAGGCAGTAAACGTAAACGAAACTACAAAGGCGAAATACGCGCGTCTAGACAGTCGAGAGCTGGTTGAGACGTACGGCGGCAACACTAAGAACTTAAGAGCTCATCTGCTTTTACTATTATTCGCGCTCGAGCTTGTTCCTACCTGTCAAGGTACGCGATGACTGTAGTCATGTCTGGCTGCATAACGACATCAGTATTACTGCTCGCGAAGTACCTAATGCGCCTACATCAACGAAAATACGTACGAGGTGGCTTTGGCGGGTGGATCTACAACCTCCCTGAAAACAGTGCGAGGGAGGTAGATGGCCTAGACACAGTGGTACGCAGCACACTGCACAGAAAAAACTGGGAGAGAGGAAGGAGGAGAGAAAAGAGAGGATCGCGTGGCTTTGCAGTGGTTCCAGACAAAATTATACGGCTAGTAACCTTTTCGGAGAAGGCAAAAAACGACACTTACACACCACAGCGCACCAGACAGCGGGTGCTTGATGTTTTTTTTATCAATTCTGGAATACTCACTTGTTATTGGGGGTTTGTGGGGATGCATGCAACACTACGTTCATGCTTTCCGAAATAATGAAAAAAGTTCACCCAACCGAAAATGAAAACAAAAAGGAATTACGTTTTTTATGATGTTGATTAGAGTGGTTCTTTTGTAAATAATCCATATTGCGAGGAATGCATACGTATTATTTAGTATTTATCCATTGAGGTGTGTTTAAAATTTGTTGGTACCGCTGGTTTGACATTCTACAAAATATATTATGTGGTACCGATTTAGCTTTATAACAATATAGGTTTATGCACGAGAGAACGTGGTGGCGCTAAGCTGTTATTATTCTTGAGCGCATGCGTTGCTAACAACCCACACTAATCTTAGGAAACTTTGTCTTCATCTGTGGTATTTTTTGCAAATATATTTAGAGCAATATATACAGAATTAGCACGTTTTTCTTTCTGCCCTGCGATAATGCCCTTGAGTTCTGTCTATTTGTGATGGTTGATCGTGGTGTTGTTACTCATCTTAGTCAGTGGTGCTCTCTGAAGTTATGGCTCACGGAGTCGGATATAAGACGTCACATCTCTGCAAAAAATCGGTATCAATATCTATTATCTCCAATGTGCAAAGCAGATTATGGCTTCCTGTTGGAAGCCCTTTACCAGTTCAGTTACATAAGAATATTTTAGTATTTTATTTATGGAAATATCAGAAATGGTAAATGGTAAATTAATTGGTAAATTCATTGATATTAAAAAAACAATGCCGGAAGTATCAATATATTATATTTCTGACTTACTATATTGATATTTCCGACTTACATTTATCATATTTCTTTTTTTTTTCTGAACATCGTCTGCATTATAAGCCTCTAAATCATATAAAAGGCGAATAAAAGCACCAGGAAATTCAACTAGATGTAGACAATGAATTAACGTTGGAGAGAATTACGATTTACTCCAGGTTTTACTCCACACACGGGAAGCTTTTCTATTTTGTCTCTAGCATCTTTTGTGTGGCCTCCTACGAAACGGAATCTGAGTTCGGTAGCTTCGGTGGAAGGCTGTGCGACGCACAAAGAAGGTCGGTGTTTGGGTGTCGCAACGATCCTGTTTCAACCCAAGCACGCGATTCCTGCCCTTTCCCTCTAGACACGTGCGTCCTCGCAGGAACAGGCAGGCTCAGCAGACCGCTTGCAATCGATACACGCGCACTCCTCGCTCAGCTGAGCGCCAACGCGCCCTACACACGCACAAAGAAAACGCGAAAACGGAATCGTTGCCAATTCAGCTCTGTGCTTCAACTTTGCCGTTTGTATATATCTTTGGCCTCGCTGCACATGTTTATCTCGGCCGCTGCCAGGCTGGCTGTTTTCTGCGAACGTGCTCTACCTTCACAGCCGCCTCCCCACAGAGTTAAAGTTCACCACTGTCCTTCAAACAGTGCGCCTCGCTTGCCCCTTTCTGGCCAAATGAGCGTTTATTGTTCTCGTAGCGAATAGGGGTAGCGTATCTGCCAGCAGCGTGCACCACAGCCGCCTACGCCAGCTGGAGGCGGCGAACAAAGAGATTATTATTTCGTGTTTATCTACGTGTACCTGCCAGCGACCGCAGAAAGCCACCACAAGAGCATTGATGATGAGGTTGAAACTGAGGCTTTCAGATGTATGAGATATAATAAATAGTCTTTCGTTTTTATTTATATTTACATTGCTTTATTCCAAAGTAAAAAAAGACTAGCTTCTTTATTTAATTTTAACTACAGAAAAGCCTATGCATTTCCCAAGGAGTAGGTCTATTCAAAGTTGAATGGTAGTAACTATGAGCTTACGCATTTCCTCATAGACTGATATTAGTGCAAAGAATTTCATCACGACCCCCACAAATTAGCGGTACTAGCGAAACTAGAAGAGGTGCGATGACTTGGACCTGGGGATTCCCTGTGTGGTTAAGAATTCAACTACCATGCACTGAATAAATTAACCTGACTTTTAGTAGTTCTGTCTTTAAAAGAGTCCAGAAACTATGGTTACCAAGTGTTGAAACTATGTTCAACGAGTTGATCAATTGTAGATATATTTGGACGATAGTGCTAATAAGAATTATTTAATCTAATATACACTCAAAGTATAATGTTCTTGCCATTGACATACAAAAGGCGTTCTGAACCTAATCAATTAATTTGCAATTATGATTAATTGAATTCATTGTAACAAGAATGCGTTGACTCAATTTCCACTATTGTAATTACCACTGTTTTTGTAGATAAAATATAAACTCAAAACCGTTTGTTAATTATTTATAAATTGAAATATTATTTTTATCGTCCTACTTTTAATTTGCACTGATGCGTGTGCATTTGACGTCATGTGTTATTAAATTTTGTAGTTCTGTTAGGCTGGGGGTCGTGCGTTATTTTGGTTGGGTGGCTTACTGCCTGCTTACCCTGCATTCGCCTGTAAAAATCCATTTCGGCCGCATAAAACTGGAACGCTGGGGGCGCATCGTGTTCGTCTGTGCAGTGTGCCGTTTTGCGCAACAATACAGATTGCAAACATAGCGGTGGCGGCACACGGTACACTACCGGATGCAGCAGCAGGGAGGCAGCACTTCAAATATTGAACACAATATGTGCTCTATTCAAATACGCTCAGCGCTTCCAGCAAAGCGAAAGAAACAGAGCGCATATGAAATATTGACTTTGCAAATATTATATTCTATGTGAACGCTGCTAGTTGTAATTATGGTCGACTATAGGAGATGAGTATAAACTATCGTAAAATTTTATCACGGTCATTTTTATTAAATAATATTTACTGAATTATGCTGTCAGTTTTTACGTGCTGCGTTACGCTCTGACAAGTTGGAAAACAACTGCTTTGTTTTATTTAATTTCGGGTTTTGTATTAAACTCTTTTTGTTCTGTTTATGGAATGTCGAACTGGGTCATAGTCCTCGGGACATGGCATTTCATTTTTAGGGGAATGTGTTTATAGCGGTGACTAATATCGATTTGGTATGAATCACTTTATTGTGTACTTTTAAACTTAATACGATACCAGTATCATAGGGATTTATTCGGTGTAGATTAGCGGTTTTCCTGGAATATAAATAAATTGACAGATGTATCACACACTAGTTATTTTCGAAGAATAACAAAGACTGTCTTCCATGGAAAAGATTCACTTACAACAAACATGATTCATTTATAATTGACTATACTGGAAATGGTTATTTTAATAATTCATTAAGGGTTGCTTACATTGAATATCAATGCAAGTTTTTAAAACGATATTTTTACTTGAAAGTAGAAAGAGAATGGATAAAATTTCTATTAATAAGAGAAACCTTTAAAATCGAAGCTTAGACATCGGAATCCTGGAGAAAGGAGGATATTGAAGTTGTCAGCGAATGATTATTAGTAATAGGGTAATTAAATAAGTGCAGATCTTATAAAACGAAAGATTAAGATATGTTGAGACCTAGTACTTTGCAATAATTTTTTCCTAGCTCATTCACACAACTGCTCTGATACAGTCTTATTTGAACTACCCCAGACTAGCTAGCACTGACACATCAAAGAACATTTAAGCATTTAGCACAATTAATGAATTTACAAAGAAATTAATTAATAATTCAAATAAGATTGTATGACAGTAATTGTGTGAATGAGCTAGGAAAAATTATTGCAAAGTACATGCTCTCAAAATATGTAATTCAACTTCACACTAAACTGCCAAATTATTTATAAACATCAAGGTAAACATCTGGCAGGAAGAATGAAAGAGAAACGGTATGAAGATGAATATTGGGAAAACAAAAGTAATGGCAATTGGGAAATGAAATGAAAGTGAAACCATGAAGGTGAAGATAGGGAACACAGAACTAGAAGAAGTTGAGCACTACAAATATTTAGGAGTGGAATTGGACAATAAAGGATTGCAAGGACGCAATGTATACTTTGCGCTAAATAAGTATATATTCAACAAAAGAGAGCTTTCAATAAGGACAAAAGTAAGAATCTATAAAGCAGTGTATCGACTAATATTAACATATGGTTGCGAAACATGGAACTGTAACCGAAGAGAGTTAAGCCGAATAATAGCAACAGAGATGAAATGCCTGAGAAGAGTGTATGGAGTAACTAAATTAGACAGAATAAGAAGTGAGGTGATAAGACAGGAATTAGAAGTAGATAGCCTAGAAAGATTTATTGAAGAGAGACAACTAGCTTGGTGGGGACATATGGTTAGAATGAACAGCAACAATCAAACAAAGAGAGTATGGGAAGCGAGAACACAAGGAAAGAGACCCAGAGGTAGGCCAAGAAAACATGGGAAAACAAAATAACTGACTTAAATAAAAGAAAGGGTTGTCAAGAAAATTAATCAATCCTGCCATCTTTCTGTCACTTGGAATAATTCTGTTTAATGGATGTTAAACAGGATTCGACTCTTTAACGATCAGGCTATAATAGCAAAACTTTAATTAGTCAAACTTCGTTAAAACGAATCCCCAGATTCCAAAATCTTTCTGCATAGAAGAAAATTAAGTTCTCAGGGAATGACCTTGAATTCAGGGAGTGCACAAGTGCAAATTTTATTTTTAATTTGAAGATATTTGCAAAGGATACAATATCAAAATTTTTCTTTTGATCAAAGTTCTCAAAAAATTTTGTGAAAAGTCTGACAAAATAAATTAAAACCTAGAAGCAATAAAATTCCTTGCATGCGCTTCTGTGGCTTGAAGTGGCTACAACCTACTCGCTTTAATGTATTTTACTAATAGAAATTCCTAAATATTCACCCAAGATGTGAGTTTAGAACTTGGACAGACTTCTTTAAACTGATTCCTAGGAATTCTGATAAATGTTAAAATAAGTTACAAAAATTAACAACAAAATAAAATGTTCAAGTTATTAAAACGATTATTCATACTATTACGACACAAATTAAACAAGATTACTATAATAAACGTCAGGAAACACTATTCAACACCAATTTCAAGAAGTGGTGTATTCATGCTCGATTAACAGTATTCCCAGAAAGTAAACAGAAAAAAAAACTATGAGAAGGAGAATGTATTTCGAGGAAAAACATTGAAACGTGCTTCAGGTGAACCTGAATCGCTCGCACTTGCAACAAAGATGATTCACTCGGCGCTCTCTCTTGGGGGATTGCATAGCGGTTTCGTTCGTTTCGTTACGGGGGGGTTGGGTATATACCACGCCTGACGAACATGGTGCTGGTGGTGTTGGTTGGCGGTGATGTAGCCGACGCCTGTTGGTTCTGCAACAGCAGGTTTTCGTTTCATGTGGTCGTGTACTCCTCACTCATGCGACGCTTTCCGCATGATAGGGGGACAAAGCGGAAGCGGTGGCAGGGCCCCCGGATCGATATGCTGTTTAACGCTGCGAGTGTGTATGCGGTTACCATTCTCGGGTACTCGTTTAAGTTTAGGGCTACTTTAACCCATATACAACCCTTTTTTATCCGGTTTCGACGCGGGCAAATACATTTTTTTGCCTGGTTAATTGCGATAATTTGGCGTAGTTGAAGCGATGACTAACCAACAAACCACCTGCCCCCAAAAGCAACGAACTTCAAAGTAAAGTGATTATTAAAGTTAGTTTGTCGGAATATTTCCACGAATTGCACGCTCAACTATTCAACTATTTGCTGAAGCGTTTCATGGGACACGTGTGGCGTTTACGCTTGCAATATTTTAGGCAATTATTTTATGGTTGGATAGTTGTGTCACTTTTTTGCTGTAAAGTCACAAAGACTTGTAGATAAATGTATTGAAAAAACAGATTCTATAAAGTGACGGAACATTCGGGACACTGATATGTTTCTGGTCGCAAAGAGGAGGAACTTTGTTGGCCATCATCAACAATGACTGGGGAGCATCCCTAAACTATACTGGGTCCCTTGAAATTAATAAACGGTTGTTTCTCAGTATGTAATGAGGTTATGGACTAATTTAAAATAGAATACTAAATAATTGAACAACCATCTATAAGTATGAGTTTTATAGCTCATTAAAAGTTTTATATCAAATTAATAATTGCCAGCACGCAAGTTTCTTTTATTTTCCTTTAATATAATAAATGAATCTTGTCCGCTATACCGTTGCCGTGTAACACTTCCACACATACCTTATGACCATCAGAAAGAACCCTCGTATTGCCTTCAGCCGTACGCGAAAAGTGCAAGTCGCGTTCAGCGCATTCATGTGTATGCGTGTGTGTTGTGCAAGTGGAGCAAGCGCGTGTTGCCATCAATTCTCAATCCTGCCCACCGCGCAGCATTAACAAAGAACGGAAAAGTGAGCGAAAAATAGAGCTGTCGCCGCAACTAACTTAAACTACGAGGTGCGCACACGAAGAGCGCATAAAAGTGCGCAAGTTGCCCGAGCGCGGCTTGAAAAGTTGAAAAGTGTGCAAGCTTTTCCTCAGTCGACATGCCAGCTTTTCCTGTAGGTACATTTTCGTTTTCATTCGCATACTTGGAGTGCGGTGTCGGTTTTCCCGCCCTGCTTTTGTTTCAAGTTTGCTCATGGCTTCATTTCTTCCTTCGGCGCGTCTTAAGTCAACGTTCGGGGGGCTTCATATCCGCTGATATTGTGTGGATATTGATGATTGCGTGGATTTCATTTCATACGTCTTTCTTGTTTTATTCTCTGCAATTTTTATGATTATTAAAATTTCCGGAAGGTTTATTTTCATTGCGTTTTTATAAAACTAGAGCTTTAATTAGTATGCAGTTGGATAAGAAGTCTTTGAAGAGTAAGAAATTAATTAAGAAGGCATTCAAAGGGAAGACAATGTTTTTTTCATTTTTTTATCTTTAATTTCTTTTTTTTTATGCTTCTTTTAGAAACTATGTCAGATCATGAAAAATATATTTTTAAGTAAAAGTTATAATTCACGATGATTTTATTTAAAACGTATAAAAATAATGTCTCTTTTAATTTTGTGACTTCAACAGTGTTTGTGAATTGAGAGAATGTGAAAATATGTACAATCTTGATTTTCTTAGGGACCTGGCGAGTTGTAAATTCGCGGAGGTCCACCCAAGGAGCTTTATTCACTGTCGAAGCAACACGTCAACAACTCAAATTAATTTTTCTTGATATATTCTGTGCACTCGAATGCTTAACTATCCTGAATGATTTTTAACTCCCTTTTATTTACAATGTGTAATTTCCATTGTATTAAAAAAAACAAGAGGTACATCAAATGTGATAGAATATTTCTGTAGCTTTCTTGGGTCACTGGGATATTTTACTGGACTGGACAGGAATACTGCAGCTGGAGTGATATTTTGCATGTTTACTGCAGGTCTTGACTTTAAGGTGAATGTGATGTGTACTGATTTCAATTCATTTATTCTCCACGTCTGGGACTAGGAATGCAGTATCTTGGATGTCATACATGATTGTGAATTCTATAGAATTGAAAATTGTATCAGAATTTCCAGACAATTATAATATACATTTCTTCAAATCAATGTTCAGTAAGTTTCACTCTAAACAAAACTTTGCCAGTAAGATATCAGATTTTCACTGATTCTAAACCTTTTTGAATTTGCCCTTATCAATCAAATATAATATCAGTTTCTATACAATATGTAAAGTTTTATTTTCATCTTATTTTATCAATGAACATATTAGTATTTAACAAAGTCTACACTAGGCTTGTCAAAAAAATAGGGAAACGCGAGTTCCCGGGTTTCCGGGTTTTGTAAATCTGCGGGTTTATTCTTTTACGGTTTTGTCTGTGAAAGCCCGGGTTTAAAATCCGAACAAAAACTCGTTTACAGCGCCACCTATTGTAATATAAAAAGGCTGCATGCATGAAAGTTATTTTATTTCCATTAGCTATTAAAATGTATATAAATAAAAACAAAAAATAGAAACAAAAATTTGGGAAAAGATAAATTCAATTACCAGTATTCTCAAAGAGAATGGCTATTCTCATTTTTCCAAATATGCATGAAATACAATCACTAATCAATGTGAGGAAAAATTGGAGGTTTCGTTCGCTAGTACTACAAATAAACATGTTAAAACACGAGCTGATACGTGCCACAATCGCGAGGGCAATTAATCACTGTTGTTTTAGTGACAAGATCAACACAGTCTCGCGCAATCGCCTCGCAAACAGAATCAAGCAAAAGCGAGACGACTCGCCTTGATTTCGGTACGAAAACAGAATCAGGTAAGAGCGGGGCGACTCGCTTTGATTTCGGTTTGAAAACACAATCAAGCAATAGCGGGGCGACTCGCCTTGATTTCGGTTTGAAAACAGAATCAAGCAATAGCGGGGCGACTCGCCTTGATTTCGGTTTGGAAACAGAATCAAGCAATAGTGGGGTGTTCTTGCGTCGATTCCGGTTCAAGAAACAGAATTTTTAGCATCATCTAGTAATGGGACGCAACCGCGTCGATGCTGGTATCGGAACCCGATACTTTCAAGATAAGCTGATTCTGGTATAGAACCCGAAAATCCGAGTTAAACCCTTGAAAGTAAAAGCCCGGTTTAACCCGAAACTGACAAGGCGGAAAACCAGGTAACCCGGAATTATCGGGTACCCTTGACATGCCTAGTCTACACTATATGTTTCCGTTATGCTCAGTTGGTGGATGTCGCATTTTCTGTCGAGTTTTCCCCGATCGTATTCACTCGGAAAGTTCCCCGACAAAATGTGTATAAATAAGCAAAGCTAGCTCGTTCATGGCAACTTTTCCAGGGGGCGAAAACGGCGTTTTTCCAGACGGGAGCAAACGACGCTTGTGCCTAGGAGCATTGGTCGCTTTATGCACGATAAACTCTCTCGAAAGATCATTGGTGGCTGCGGCGAATGAAAGCGGATTGCTGAAAGTTTAAAACGCCGAAAACATCGGCCCCCGAGAATACTAGTCCATGACGCATTATGTAATTGCTGCGCGGTAAATAGATTTGCGAAAAATGTTTACAATAAAAGATCGACAAATGTACTCCGTGAAAATCAAGGGTAAATTTATTGGACGTTTTCATGTTCGACGATTTTCATTCATGTACTCACCACGAGCGATGACAAGAAGCACGGGGGAGCAGATGCTGTGTAACACATCTGGTGCCGGCGGTAATCATATTGCATCATATTATGCGTACAAATGGGGTCGAAACTCTCTGGACGGTTAATTTACATGCGCCACCATAGCGTGTCGTATTTAATATTAAACATTAAACATGTACGTGGATTATGCATGCACATACTATCAACCAACTGCACGGTTCGAGTAAATACATAGTCTACATGGTGATGATGTGCTGCAAATGCGTTAATGATTTGAGTAGAGTCGTTTATTCAGGATGCATTTGGTAAACTAACATTTTATACTGTCGAAAAGATAACCATTTATTAATGGCAGTGTGGGGTGAATTGATGGTGGAGGTTTCACGGTGGTCGTGCATTGTTTAGTTTTGTTTAACTTCATTTTACGCTCCCCTCTTTGTTACTGGCAACTTGTATTCACAGCTCTTCTTTTATGCAGAGGCTTATTCAAATCGAATCGGTATAAAGTCGTTGTCTCGTTGTTGCAGAACTTGGTTGGTGGTACTTCGACGGGGGTAGCGGGAGGGGCAGTGTTCCAGCAAGCGTTTGGGGAACAAAGAATTGTCTGTGTCGCTGTTATGTTGGGGATGGTTCTACAGTGGGTGATTTCAGTCTGCGATCGGTCAAAATCTATGTTTTGAATTTAATGCATATTAAAAAAAAAGAAAAAAGATTATCCTTGGACACGTGTCCACTAAAACGAGTATTTTCTGTTGTTGTAATTTTAATAATCTTATTTTATTTTATTAAAATTTTCAATAGAGGTAAATGAAAAATCGCCTGAAGGACATCCCTTCAGACGATTTTGACCGCTCGTACCCTGAGATCACCCACTGCCGAGTGACAGTAGTAGGAAATTCACAGACAACGCGTGGTTGGAGCGGGCGCGGACGGCTGCGAATGGAATTCGCATAAAATATTCAGACGGCTGTTTGGAAAAAGGAAACATTTCCACGCTCCACGGGGAGCAACACGCCACTGCTGCAACTAGGAATATAAACAGCTGTACAAACAGCTAGACGGCACACAAAAAACGCTTTCCGCAGTCGTCACAGCATTTTCGGCGCGCCTCACTTAACAAAAAGCTTAACTTTTCAGCAGCGATATTCATTCCTCATAGAAAAGCTAATCCTGACGAAATTCGACGAAAATTGCTTTTTATGATTGGTCCAAGTTGCTTCAAGAAAATTGTTTATTTTATACTTGGGATATCAGTGATATTGGGGCAATGTTCGCAAGATGGGAGAAACGACGAGTTGCAGAATATGGAGAGAATCTCGCGCTTTTCCAAATCGAGCAGCAACATAAAGATGCTACTTGGGTGGAAACAGTGGAGATCTTTTTAAGTGTTATGTGCAGGTCAGGAAACAAAGAGTCGTTCGTATGTTTGCGATTGGGAGTGGAGGCGGCAAACCGTCTCTAAGTGTGTCTGTGAATTACTATGTGCCTGCCTGTGAATGTGTTTTGAGTGTGTGTGCAACTTCGCGCCACTTGTTCCGGCACTTGGTTTTTATTACGCTGCCAGTTTTATCAATACCCACTTGTGAATCCGGCGCCGTCGAGTTTCTTTCCTTTGGCTAAATGCCGCGCATACGAATCGTCGTCCTACATGCCACTAGTCAATTCGAGCATCAAATTGTGTGCAACCGCAGGATGCCAGAAATGGTTACAGTTGGTTATCACCTTCCACGCCTGAGTGGGGGAATATGAGCAAGGCGCAAAACTGGGTTTCGAGAGCATTTGTCCATTATGCGAGTTTCTTACGGATCCTTTTTTTGGGGTATGGGGATAGTGGATAGGGGATGGATTTGGGAGATCGGGGCTGCCGGCGGGAGAGTATAGGAGTGAGAGTGCAGGATGTAGGCCATGATGGGAATATAATACGCTGCATTGGAGAGTGTCTAGGGGTGGCGTACTGACACGTTTCGGCGCGAAGAGTCCTTTGAGACTGCTCGCTCGCCAGACGCTTGGTTGTGCGAAGGGGAGGGAGCAAAAAAATGGAGTGAACGATGGCTGTCTCTTTGCCGCCGTGCTCCACTTTCCCTTCGAATAGCTTACTCAAGCGAAATTGTTTGCGATAAAACTTACTTTAATATCCTTTTAGGTTTATTCCTCGCAACCTTTTATAATAAGCTTGACGGACCGTGCTCCTTAAAATTACTAACGTACTAAAGATTTTTGTAAACCATGGAATCACCTTGAAAATTGAATATTTGAAATTCATTGAACAGGAAAATCAACTCGTCTTTGTTTAGGTGGCTTGTTCTTTAGTATATTTCTAACTTTATGAAAATATTTTGCTTAAAACATTCAATAATATTTTCATTTCACAAAAATATATGCTTAAAAATTTATATTAATTTTTTCTCGATCGGAATAAATAGCACAATGCTTTTAGTCGCATTAACTTTATTTCTCACTGAAGCGTGATTTTAGCCAATTTTCGTAGAAATACATATCAGTCTTAAAAATTAATTTCAATTAGAAAATTGTTTCCTTTTCACAAAGGAAAAGTGATCTGCAATCCTAGAAGGTTTTTTCCTTCAGTTTAAAGTAGGTAGTGCTCCAAGGTTTTAGGTTTTGGGTTGGCGCTTGGTAGCATTTGGTAGTGTAAATAAGAATTTATGTTCAAACGTGGAAATGTGGAAAATTCGTGGAATAAACACGGTCGGAGCGTTCTGGCCCCGTTCTGCTGTCGGTGCGGCTATGTTGTTTCGTTTCATTTTGGGGTTAAAAGCTTTCTTTCCGCAAATGGGTCGAGGAAAAGAGCGTGGGGAGGCTACGGGTGCCAACATAAATTACACTTTGCTTTATCGGCGGGTAAGGTGTTGGTAGAAAACGAGGCTTTGAACTATTTTTGTAGCCCGAAACAGCAATAAAAATGAAAAATTCAGATTTATATGAACTGGTAGCTACATTCGAACAAGCTGCGTTTCGGTTTGTACCTGGGATAGTTTGGATCGAATTTGCAATCAAATAGAATTATTAATTTATTATCATTCCTATAACGGCCTGCGGGAATGCGAATTGACAAATGACAGGCGCGCAATTGCGTGAGCAAATTTCCGCTAATCGACGCTGTGCGGCTGTAAAATTTAACTATTAGCCGCGTGCCTCGCTGTACGGTTGACGAAAACCGGTGCAATTAAAACTTCGTTAAAGTGGCGAGATAGCTAGACGAAATGATTCAGAGCCTCATTTCCACAGGCGAGAACTGTTTCTGGTACCTTGCCAGAAACGGATCGTCTTTTTTCAATTTCTACTGGGTGCAACTGGAATATTTCATTATACGTTTCATAACCTTAAACGGATGGTTCGATATACCAAAAGTTTCGAACACTTTCAAAATCCGACTCTGAACCGATCGGAATGACTGAAGCATTTCATCATCATCGAGCACAATGTCCTAGGACGACAGTTCAAAACGAAATTCCAGCAATATTCGCACTTGACTTGAGGAACGTGACACACATCAATCGACTTTGGACATCATCCAGTTAATTCTCCGGCATAAATTTGAGAGGAAATGACGAATCCTGAAAGGATAGTAAATGTTGCTGTGTCTCATTAATGAGGATTTCCTTGGCAACTGCATTTTCGCATGCATCCTGATGTCAGCTGGAATGTGGGGTGTACTCGTACCACAACGGAGGGATTCTGTGCACAATAAAGTACTTCGAAAATAGAGATTAAGTAAGAGCAACGCAATGAAGACATTTCCCTCCCGAGGCACCATTCAAACAGCACAAGTACAGCAGTAAACATAATAATAATAAGTAAGTAAACAGATACACAAGTATCTGTTGTAAAAATTCGCATATACATAATTGAATGGTGAATCATTCGGTTTACATCACCGTGATATTACTGATTTACTAAAGTATCTACACAATTGTGCAAGTTCTGCAACCACTGTAATAAAACTATAGCATGCGATAATTGTTAAATCATGAACGGTTTAAATACTCCCACTTTCACGATCTACGATATGGTTCTGCTTCTGCTATTGTTGCTAAATTACAAACCGACTGCGTGAATTGGCTTTCAATTATTCGAATTTTCGCTAGAAAGGAAAAGGAAATGAAGCATGGAGAGAGAATAGGCTGAAATAGAGAAGGGAATCAGAATTCAACTGCAAGCAAACCAAAATCTATTTCATCGGAGTGAAACTTTTCTGCTGTTTTCACAGCGAAATCGTTTCGCTCGAAGAGGACTTAGAAAATCGAAAACTGATGCGCCAACGAGTGAAATCTTCTCGCTGGTAGTTTTTCCAAAGCAATTGAGCGAATCATAAATTGACTGTGTATGGCGAGACGGGTGCGTGCTCGCAATTTATCCGCTAATTGGACACTTGAAAAACCATTTAAAAAAGCACGTCCACTAATTCATCTCGCGCACTGTGTGGTTTCCAAACAAACTTTTTGTCGCCATTTATCGCTTTGCACATTTGCGGCCCTCGTTTTAAGCGTATAATTAAAATCATTTTGTTTTTGGCAATTTGCTGCGCTTGGCCACCGATTGGACTCAACCAAATGTGTCACTTGAAAAATAAAAGCCAAAAAATGACGAATACTCATCGATTTTGCCGGCTTTGATTAAAATATTCAATATTTTCTAATTGAAGAATTTCATATGGTTGAATGCATGCAGATTCGCTGTCGTTTCGCAGTGTCGTATGCATGCGGTTGATCGTTAATTGCGAATAAACAACGCAATTTCCAATCCGTTCGATCATTCATATCGTTAATTACGTTTCGATAATAATGGATAATTGAATAAATCGATTGTATGTGGATAGATTTTGCGATTGGCATTGGTTATACAAGTCGTCCGCAGGCGGTGTGAACGTGTTCAGCACTCGGGTTGCATATTCGATGAGCGATGTTAATGCACTTTCTTCCAGTGGCGTACCCGTCGGTATGCATTCAATTACTGGACAGATAAATAGGCATGTGACTTGCGCGGGAGCGGAGAGCGTGTGTGCATTCAACGAAATCGGCAGCGTATTTGGGTTTTGGAGCGCGGCAATCGATTGGCTTTGGCTGGCTTGGCGAGTCCCTGGTGCGCTGGTGTGCTCAGTTGGTAATAACAAATCGAAGGAAATAATGCAAACTCGATGAAAACGCGCACGACCTAGATACCCAATCAATGAGTAAAGCGCCTTTTGTTGCTGGAATATATAAACTGGTTATCAGATAGGAGATATTTTTATAAAAATAACGATGCTTTGCGGATTACTACGGTTGTTCGCATGTTTCTGAAGCAAAAAAAAAGAAAACCCATGTTTACACAATTAAACTCTATACTCAGCGGGATAAAGTGAGCCAAGTAAATATTGGTATTTTATGTCCATTGTTGGTATTATAGTTTTATATTTCTTAAAAATGTAGCATTTATGAAGGTATTTGAAGGTATTATTTTCGATGCATCGATATGTTGATAAATACTGAAAAAAACTGCACAAAAAGATCTGTGTATATGAAAATCTCGGACCACTGTGTTTGTCCTGACTTAGGCCTATTTCGCTTCGCACGATGCACAGGCAAGCGAGTAAACGAGTCCTTCCTATTCTCGAACACCGCGAGTTGAGTGTGAACGGAACTGTAGGCCACACGAAGTTCGTCGAATTAGTAAAGGAGGAGCTAACAAGATCAATTTTGACGCAAACAAATATATTATCATCAAAACGTTCTAATTAATGAACTTAATAAAATAATATTATTTAATTCATTAATGGGTTTTACCCAAAATTAAAATAAAGTTGAATGCATATCAATAATTACAATAATATTGATTTATATTTGTTTTTGTTGAATAGTTCTATCACTTTTCTAGCATTGATTAATTCAATGTCACGTATATTTTGCACTGTAAAACGATATTATTGCAAACAAGTTAAACAGTAATAATTTATCAAATGAATCTATTTATAATTTTTGTTATAAATAACCAATAAAGAAAGTATTATATCATAATTTCCGACTTGTATATTTATATTCTAAAAATTAGGTATCGTTAATAACAAATTGATAAATGTATAATATCAAACACGTTGGATTATTGTCGATTTATCACACTTTGGTATGACATGCAAATTCGGTGGTAATGTTTGAATTAGTTGGCTATAATTCGTCAAAAGATTAAAATTGTTTGTGAGCGCTAAATCAGTCTTTGAGTAAACACTATATTTAATCGCAATTACAAAACTGGGATGATTTATCTACAACCAATCAAAAATATTTGCATTAATATTTAGGTCCTTACGTTTTATTAATTTTTATATTAGTTTTTAAATATTGATTTCTGTTTACTGAGTTTTAAACCTCAATACAATTTCTAAAGTTCCATAAAAATGATGCATTTTTCCAGGTTTATTAAGAGCGATCATAAAAATGCAAATGCAATCCTATGCAAAATCCAGATTAAATAACTCTTTCGATCAGCGACGAGCGGATATTACGATTGCTATTGTAATGGCACCGGAAAATATAATAAAAATAAAGTTTAAAACATGCGTAATGGATGAGCGCACGTGCTGTCATTGCCCCAAAAATTCGCCGCGACACTGGATTTGCATAAATAATTTACATTCGTAATGACTATTAAAGGCTACATCAACTCAGGATATAGTGACAGGCATTTTCATGAAGGTTTACGCTGCAAAAAAAGCAATTACACAATTACCAATTGAGCTCCAATATTTTAACCTACCTAATATAATCATTATTTTAATGAATTAATTGATCGCTAGTTGCTGGCGAGGAAATTTCATTAGCTTTGACGTATGATTAAAACGGTGTTTGTCGTGATTATACGCCATTCAGATTTCCACTTCCGCCACGCCATGATAAGATTGGAGTTGACAAAAAGCGAATGCATTTAAAAATTGTTCACGGCAAATTTCGTGCGCGCTGGAAGCCGTTCCCCCTTGCAGCCTTTAATTAAAACGCCTAATGAATAAATGGCGTTTTCAAGAACCAGCGGGCAAATAAATTTTAATCAGTCGAGTGTACTCTTTTCTTCTTCCGAAGCGAATAGAAGAATGTTCAGTCGCCAGGATGCAGATCGAAAAGAATTTAGCATCTTTGCAAAGAAAGACTGTACTCCATTAAATAATGCGCAAAATTTTACGATAAAGTGAGATAGACTGTAATTGAAGTCTAATTGCGTACCAATTTATAGTGGAGCTTAAATAAGCGCCAAGTCTCTATTGGAAGTTGCGATTCCAATGTTCTACCAGTCCTCGCGGCGTGGATTGAAGCTGCTGTGAATTATAAATTGATCATTTTAAGCAACGCCGAATGGCGGTGACCTTATTAAGGGCACTTATAGTTTCATTAACATTTAACAACGCCACGGTGCCGCCAACGAAGACTTGGCGTCACGTTTAACAGTTGTGCTTTGTACATTAAAGTTGCTCATGGCTAAATAGAATTGTAATGACTTCACGTATATCCTATTTTAACATCCTGTGAGGGGTTTAAAGGTAATGGGGCAATTGTTGAAACATACAATGTTTTACAATGTGTATTTAGCTAAAATAAAAAAGTACATGTTAAATGTAACCGGAAATAAAAATTTAATCACACACTTAAGGTTGTTATTTTTTTCCGAAGGAATCAGTAATGTAGGTGGGAGATTTTATTACAACTACCACACTTCTTATTGTTGATGGCATATTGATTGGTGGGCATATTTATTTCATAGTTCAAATCTCGAATTGGTTCACAGGTATAGTTTCTGAAGTGCGACCTTTTTACTGAAGGGCGCGTGATTTAGCCAGTGCGATCGGCTAAATCACTGGAAATTTGATACTGGAAATGTTACAGTTGCAACTTCAGGTATATCCCTTCTTTCTATATTCTTCTAAACAATATTCATGTTTTGTTGTTGCTGAATTGGAATGGGTTTCCTGTTACTCTCAACTTTCTTGGGAGGATATAAGAAGACCAATCGACTCCCAGAAGGACTTCCTAGTTCTATGTCTTGTCCCTTTTGGAGGAGACATTCCAGTCTACATCTACAAGCTTCTATTGGGTTTATATCGAAAATCTATAAGGTTCTATCGAAATGAGTTTTTACGAATGTGATCAACTTCGAATTATTGGATATTTATAAAACTATTCTAGCTCCAGGAACGAGCTTAACATTAGATATACCAAGTATACATATTTTAATTACTACGATACCTCCATCCTATCAACAAATACTAGTTCGAACATTTGTAATACCATAGATAATCCCCTTTATTATCATTACCCGTTTGTATCGCACGCAAATGCGGATGTAAATCATGTACATCGCCATGCGCAAAATTCCCGCGATGTGGAGGAAGCTGGAGAGGGCTGTAATCCCATCGCGTACGTGTTCTTCGCCTCCCCACCTCTTCACAAAGCCCACATTCATTTTCCTCTGACCTTGTTCCACTATCGTCTTCGCCGGCGAGGCGCGCAACAGCGACGCGACGGTCTAATTGATTTATTTCTCAAGTTGCGCCCTATTATTTCGGCCAGTAATTATTTGCCGCGCCCGCATCCATGCGCATTAATTACGCACGTAATCTAATCTAGGGGATGGTTTTTCTTTTGTTTTGCAGCTAATCGCCTCAATGAATACATCTCACACTACGAACCGCTGTCGTACGAACGGGCGGATGTGCATCGGGCGCATTTACGTGCGCGGCGCTCCGTAACCAGCGATCACCAGGTGCACGTGGGCTTTCGTGCACACGGCCGCCACTTCCATCTGCGTCTACGACGCGACTTGGAGGTCTTCGCCGACGCTCTCGAGGTCCACGACACACACGGCCGACCAATAGATGTTGATGCATCGCATATTTATCATGGTCATCTGATTGGTAAACATTTTTATACATATTTACATCTTCCATTATCTTGATTATTAAAATTATTATAATAAGGCAGCATAATTCAAATGAAATATGACCGCAGAATGGCCTCGTACTATATTTCAAACTGCTTCCATGTGGTGGATTTGTTGGAATCATCTTCCGGACTTATATTTTTGCGCACGTATTTCGTCTCAGATCTCTGATTAAATTACTCGCAAAGGACACACGGGCATTCAGGCGTAACAACATAATATTTCTTGCGAGGACATAAGCTACGCATAGACATGCCACGCAATGCGTAGTTTTATTAGTTCGTCAATAAGTAGTGTCACAGTTTTAGTAACTAAAATTACAATAACCTTGCAACTGATTTACAACTAACAATTTGACATTATTTAGTTATTTTATAATATCCTATCGAGTCGGGAGATTTTTCGTCGAGATCGATCCTGATACAATTCAGTATCACAGGATATTTAGTCAAGTACCACCAAACTTTTGCAATATCGAAACAAGATGAAGATTTTTTATGGTGAAATACTTTTTCGTTTCCTCCATTTTCCGCACGTAGATTTATCTCATCTTAAGTATGATTGATGACGCGTTTCCGTTTCCGACAAGGTTTTTCTTTTTGCGCTTAAAATAATCGCAAATAAATCACATAAATAGGGCGGCCTAGGGCTGTATGGTGGATAGGCTGGCGAAATGTCCTAATTGAACGTGAAATTGCAATACCGGTTGATTTTATTGAGCGATTTCTTCGTGTTTTGTGAAACAGGTGAGGCCAACTCGTCCGTATACGGGTCACTCATCGATGGCGTTTTCGAGGGCCGGATATTATCGCCGAAGGGTAACTACTACGTCGAAAAGGCGCACCACTATTTCCCGCATCACACACATCCGAACCGCACATTCCATTCCGTCATTTATCACGACGATCATGTGGTGGATGCATATCAGAAAAATAGAACAGGTAAGTGCGTCAACCTCCCCCCCCATGGGGAGGTAAACAGCTCGCAATAAATTTGTGGCAAATTGCCGAAAATTGTGCAGTACTGCGACATTCTTATGTTTTATTCCGGCTATGTGTGTTCTAAAATTGGCGATGGAATTCAGGTCATCCGAGCGGTTGTGGTATCAACGACCACGTCGAGCAGTGGATGACGAACGTGCAAAACTCAGGGGTGGAGGACGAATCTCCAGCGCCGCCGCTGCCGTCGAAACGCAAGCACAAGAAGGTGTCAGCCTTGTATCCCAGCGAGATTAATTCCGCCAATTACGAGAATGGCCTTAACAAGTATTCGAAACGCGCCAATGAGGAACACCATCAGCGTGCGCGGCGGGCGACGCGACGCGGCGACGAAAACAAAAAGACTTGTTCGCTTTACATTCAAACCGACCCGCTGATATGGCGACACATTAGGGAGAGCTTTCCGGAGGTATTTCCTTTTATAATTATTCCTAAAACAACATTTTATGGCAACGAACAGGAGTTATATTTCAAGACATAAACTCTGGTCGTACTCGTTTCCCTATAAGTTTTGATACATGTGTATTTGTCTAGATTCAAAAATGATTTTTTTGCAGCACTTGGATCCAAAAAAGGAAAGCGAAGTAAATGATAAAACTCGTGAGGAAATTCTCTCCCTCATTGCCCAACATGTCACTGCCGTAAACTACATCTATCGCGATACGAAATTCGACGGTAAAGTCGAGCATCGCGACATAAAGTTTGAAGTGCAGCGAATTAAGGTATGTAGTTGCATATCGTTTTTTTAATTTGCCTTTTATGGCAAATCATCTTGAATATGACCGTTTGCTTTGCAGATCGACGATGATTCTTCGTGTCGCTGCACGAACTGCGATGTGAATCAATTTTGCATGGAGAACATCGATGTGAGCAACTTTCTGAATATTCACTCCCTCGGCAACCACGAAGACTTTTGTCTCGCGTATGTGTTCACCTACCGCGACTTCACCGGCGGCACCCTGGGACTCGCGTGGGTGGCGAGTGCTTCCGGTGCGTCCGGTGGCATCTGCGAAAAATTCAAGACTTACACGGAGACAGTCCAGGGCATGTATCAGAGCACCAAGCGTTCACTCAACACTGGTATTATTACTTTTGTTAACTACAATAGTCGCGTGCCGCCAAAAGTCAGTCAATTGACGCTGGCACATGAAATTGGCCATAATTTCGGATCACCGGTGAGTTCATTTGTGTAATTCTTTGTTTAATTTCATGCAATCGACGAAATTTACCATTTCGCGCTCTGGTGGATGAATTAAGTTGACCTTCATCGTAAAGAAAACGTTTTTAGTTTACTTAGAACAAGTTAAGAATCTTTCTTAACAATTGTAAGGTTGGTTTGATTTTTTGTTCCTTATTCCATCGCATAAAATAACCAACATAAAAAGAAATAGGATTTTAATGTGTTCAATTGCCAGAGTTTTCATTGCAGAATGTAATATTGTTTAGCATGATCATTTGACCCATCATTTGCATCCCATGTTATTTCTGCATATATCTTTGCAGCATGATTACCCCCCAGAGTGCCGTCCCGGTGGAATCGGCGGTAATTTCATTATGTTTGCGTCTGCGACGAGCGGCGATCGTCCTAATAATAGCAAGTTTTCCTCATGTAGTATCGGAAACATTTCCAACGTTTTAGACGCCATTAACGATAGCAAAAAGCGCAACTGTTTCACTGCCTCGGCTGGTGCGTTCTGCGGGAATAAGATTGTGGAAGCGGGCGAAGAGTGTGATTGTGGCTATGACGACGCTGAGTGCAACGATAAGTGCTGTTACCCGCGTCTGCTGAGCGCCGAAGATCGGCGTAATACGAGTGCACATGGCTGTCATCGTCGTGCGAAGACACAATGCAGTCCATCTCAGGGACCGTGCTGCAATGGGGACACTTGCCAGTTCATCTTCCCGTGGCAACACGAGGTGTGCAAGATCGAGTCGGATTGCTATCGCTCATCGAAGTGCAGCGGCTCGTCAGCCGACTGCCCAGAGCCGGAGCATCGCGCGAATATGACGAGATGCAACAATGGCACGCAGGTGTGCATCAACGGCGAGTGTCGTGGGTCCATTTGCCTTGAGTGGAACCTGCAGGCGTGTTCGCTGACCTCGCAGGATGTGCCCAATATCGACAAGCGGAAGCTGTGCGAGTTAGCGTGTCAAAATGGCACAGACAAGTGTCGCAGTACGAGCGAATTTGCCCATTTAGTGGGTCTGCCACCCGGAGGCATTAGTTTAAGACCGGGGTCACCTTGTGACAATTTTCAGGTATTCTTTTTATCTAATTGTAGACTATTACAAAAATTGATTTTTATCATTTTACAAATTCATTTTAGGGTTACTGCGATGTGTTCCTTAAGTGCCGTGCTGTCGATGCCGATGGTCCACTGGTGCGACTCATGAATCTCTTGCTGAACAAGGAGACGCTGCTGAACGTCGCCGGCTGGGTGACGGAGTATTGGTGGGCGGTGGTGCTGATGGGCATCGGCTTCATCATTTTCATGGGCTTGTTCATCAAGTGCTGCGCCGTGCACACGCCATCGTCTAATCCGAAGAAGCCGCCGGCGCGTCGTATCAGCGAAACGCTACGACGGCCGATGAACACGTTGCGCCGTATGAGGCATCCACATGGTGGATCACATCATGCCGGTGGTGGTGGCAGCGGTAGTCATTCCGGCCAACATCCGGAGAGCAGCCGTCCGGGACGATCGGGTGGTCGCAGCTCAGGTAATAATCCTGGCCCACAGCGCGGATATGGCCATGGCCGCGGTCATCATCATGGCGCTCCGAAAGGTAAGCAATCACTTCATTTAGGAAGATACCTCATTGTCCAAGGTGTTTCACTTCTTTTTATCATTACACAATCACGCAAACACCTTTTTTTGTAATTTATTTCTCACACATTAGAGCACCTGTCATTCATTCAAGTTAAAATATTACCATCAAAATCCACGATGGTAAAATGTTTCTTGTCGGTTAACTTATTAAGTTTCATGACAGACACTAACACAACTAACTTGGGGCTCTTCTCTGTTTTCTCTACTTTCCTAACTACAAAACAGATTATTATCCATTAGCAACGGCACCGCAAGCAGGTAGCGGAGGGCGCATGCAGGACAGCTACGCCAACGCGTACCGCAACTTCGAGATGAACAAGGTCTGACAGGAGGGGCAGGCCAGGGAGCCCCGCGTCTCGCCGCCGCCCGAGTACGACTATCCCGGCGCTCCCATGGTCAATCTCCACTTTCAAGGGCCGCCTTACACGGCGACACCCGGATCCTCCGGCACCTAGGAAGCGGAACACCGGAGCACATTTGGCGTCTCCGACACGGCTATCTGTGATTGCTACACGAGAACTTGTTGCGAGGGACGAGAGTACGCCCTCCTTCCTGAGGGAGGGGCCATAGATGGTGCGATAGTGCGTGTAGTAAACCGAAACGGTTGAACAAACGGGTGCATTTGTTTTTTTTTGATTTGAGTCGGTAGTCTCATATATATTTTTTTCAAATTTCGTTTCACACACAAAAATACAATAACAAAAAAATCATGCGAAACGTGTGGACTGGAATCGACGATGAAGACCGTACGATCTGGTGGTCGTGAAGAAGGGCGTGGACATTTAGTTAGGTAATTCAAACAAAATAACTAATTTTTATAATAATTCTTATTAATTCGAGAAGAAACCAACTATTTGTATTAAAGGGCGGCGGATGAGCATAGGAACAAACATGATTCGTTCGTTGTTTAGCTTCCTATTGTAGTTTTATAATTGATGATGAAAAGGCTGATTTATTACACATTGTTTAGCGACATTTTTTTAAATACCGTTAAGTTTAGATTTTTGCTCATTGGCAAGCGTGGTTCTCACCACAACGTTTATTCCCATCATATTACAAACTTGTTTTTATTCTTCTTAATACTTGTTTTAGAAATGTATTACTTTTGTCAGTAGATTTTAAGTAATTCAACTGAATGCCAAATATATTTCTAAGTTATTTTCGGGATAAGTTGTTAAGCCATCAAATATCCATAGTTTTATTAAGCTTTTTATTCATGGTGAGAACCATTTTATACTCGATGCCAATTTTTCTCATTATTAATTTAAGTCTATCGATACTCAAGTTGCATTTTCGAATCGTTCCTCCAAAAATTTCGCACCTATTTTCCGAAATGTTGCATTTATTTGATTCAACAATTGTTACATAGAGAATCTTAAATTTTGTACAATTCAATATGTGGTGTAATTTCACGTTTTCAAAGCGTTTGTTTTCGCTTGGCTTTTGGTAAATTATGCCACATAATTTAAGACTATTACGAAGTGTGCAAATACGAAATGTTTGGTTCAACAATATCATTGGTATTATTGGTCGTTGGCTGGAAGAAGAAACGTGAATGATCCGATTTGTGTACATTGTGTGCGAGAAGTGCGGCTATTTTTGTATATGTAAGTAAGAACTATAAGGAGCTACTGAATATTTGAAACAAATTTCAACCGCACTGGTCGCGATCAGACATTTACTTTCTTTACACTTCGTCGATTTTGTACTCCTCTCTCCCCAGCATTTCATTCTGGAAATATAAATATATTTATTGTTAACTTCGGGCAATTGTGATATATGATTGTGACAAATGAAATTGTGGTTTGCTATTTTATTTCCAATACTTTATTGCTTAAATCTCCCATGTGTACGAGAATGGGGCAAACACATTTTGTTGTTACAATTATGTGGAGTTTTTTCAACATTTGGCTACTTGTACATTGTTTAATTGGAATTGTATTGTATTACAAGTATCATTAGGCACACAGACATAATAATGATAATAAGCTAAGAAAGAAAATTTTAATGACGGATGAAAACAATGACAAAAATGTGAAATCATTTATATTTGATGCTGAAAATTGTGTATTATTATTGTATAAAAAGAAACAAATAATATATGTAAATACTCTAAATAACATAGTTGTTTATGTTAATAATTTCCTTCATAGCATGTCATAATATATTCGTGTTATACTTTCGTTTGGATACTTTCGTCATGTTTTGAAGGGTGGTAGCAACCGAACTATAAGTGTGACAAGTGTGACTTTGAAGAGTTGTAGTCTACTACTTTTGGCGACACCAGCATCCGATGCTCCAACTCTTCTTCTCTTAGTGTCCGTTAAGAAATTGTAATTATCACAGTAATTGAGCCAGAAAATGAGTATTTCCGGAGTGTGTTTTCGTTGTTTTTGCCTGAGCCATTTGGATGCTGTTGATACTTTTCAATTCGTTTCTAGCATTTTAGATCAATAGCAATACTTTGAATAGAATCGTGCATTTTATGTATTTCCTATTGGCGGCATCTCTTGAGGTCAAATATGCGAAATAAGTATTAAAGCTCTTATGTTGAGAATAAGCCTCAAATTAATTTTTGAACAAATCATAAATGTGTGTATCTTTATCTACAGACATCGCCATCTAAGTGTACGCGACTGAAATTCGCTATTCGGAATACAGTTATCTACATTATCTCTTTAATCATAATAAAGATGGATGTATAATTTCTGTTGAAATTATATTAATGTTATAACATCCATTATTATATGGCGTTATTTTTATGATTTCAAAATGTTGCACAAAGTTGGTTGAAAATTTAAGTTGATTTTAATTAAATGATTATTTTTCAGTTTTACGCGTACACCTTTTGAAGAATATAGGAACTTTTGCTTGTTTCGTGAAATTTGCTTCCTCGAGATGGATGCACCAATGTAAAAATATATGCAAATATTTCGATGCCTTCAAAATTGATGCCTTTCGATGCCTAGGAAAATTTTTGTTGGAGATTAAACCAAAGTGGATAGCAAAGTATTATAGGAGAACACTAACTCTTTCTATTGAGGTCTTTCCCATATGTGAAATTCAGAATTAATTGTATTTTATTCGAAGGGCACAACGTGGTCGCTATCAAGATTATTTATTTAAAAAGAATTGGAAACTGATTATATGCTCAACAATATAGTTTTATGAGTCTAATTGTAAAATCAATAAAAATATATTATACATTACTATTATTTATAACATTGGGAAATTAATAATATTAAACCTTCAAGATATTTTGAAAATGATGGATTTAGGATAAATTTGTAGTTAGAATATTTTTTTCGGAAATCAGAAGTAATTGGGTTGATCAATGAAACGAAGGGATGCCGTGGGAATATTTTCCACCGAATATTTCTTCTTTATGAATATATCTTTATGAATAAATCTTTCTTAACTTGATCTCATAGAACATGAGCTTCGAATAATATTCCCTTATAAATGATACATGTCTTAACTTAACAGTATATATATAAATAATAAATATGCAATTGCATGCGTCTGGTTTACATTTGTAAAACGAAGAATAATAAATGGTTCTCAACGTATTATTAAATATGTGTGACATGTACTTTCAAAGCATACAAACAAGTGCCTAATAGTATGTAATAGTAATAGATTTATTTTAAATTGCACATTTGATTAGCATATATATGCAACCTTTATAGGCACATTTCTCTCGTACTATTATACATCACACCAAAGTTATAGATTAACATAGAAAAAAAAGAACTACACTATTATGAAATACAACAAAATTGTTACGATGAGAACTCTATCAACTATGTTTCTTGTGATAACATGTATACCACTTGTAAAAGGTTTAAATGTTGAGAGTAAGGTAATGAGTGTGATTGACTTTCTTCATCACAGGAACATTTCGACCAATGTTGAGATATTTGCTGAGTGCTGGTCTAAAAGTCAGTGTATAATTATTTATAATAATTATGACGAAATATAAACTATCCTTGTTACAGATGATATTGCCAAAATCTCTTCAGCATTTATTAATAACAATATATTTGTATCATATAGAAAATACAGAAGATTTATATCCTACGAAAACGAAGCACATCAACTTTTTATGATGGATTGGAATTGTTACAACTCAACTGATACATTCGTAAATAATCTACTTATAAGTAGTCCTTTCTATATTTTTATTTTGTAGGAATATCAGCAATTGTGGCGTTATCCTTTTCGTTGGTTCATTTTTATTGATAATTACACTTCGTTCCCACAACAATTACCTATATTTTTAAACAGTCGCATTTATTTGTTACAAACAAATACTCCACATATCTTAATCTCGCCATATTTAATAAAAAGTACAAGAAGCTATAAATATAATGTGGTGGGAACATGGCTCGGCAACAAATATGATCTGCCACTCCTCGAAATTGTAGATTATAAACATAGAGTGAGTCAAGAGGGTCTAACTGTGAATGCGACAGGAATTTTGATGCACAATCGATCTATAAACTATATGGATGATTTGCGATTTTTAGCTGAGGACACATATACTAAACAGAACTTCTATATCTTCAGACATGTTATGGATATTATGAATACCAGTGCGACAATTAAATGGTGGAAGTCCTGGGGACATGTTAAATCAAATTCCACAAAGTATACTGATATGTTGGGTTGCATACAGGATGGAAATGCTGAGTTTGGTATAACAATGAGCTTTATGTCTCGAGATCGATTTGCTTTTGTTACTTATATTGCTCGTCCCGTACTTACAAAATCACGCTTTATTTTTCGACAACCTCCATTATCAGAAGTAAATAATATTCTAACAATGTCCTTTGAGTTAGTCGTCTGGTATGCTCTAGCCCTGCTAATGTTGCTGTTCTTTATTGTGTTGTGTTTAATTACAAAAGCTGAATGGATATTCCTGGACAATACCAACGCAAATGATGCAAAAGTGCTGAAGGCCAATGCAATTGAAGTTATTCAATTTCAAATCGGTACCATTTGTCAGCAGGGTATTGAAGCTGAACCAAGGAGTCTATCTGGACGTATTATCACATTTGTTTCCCTGCTTTCCCTTTTATTCTTTTACACAGCGTATTCTGCTTGTATTGTTGCCTTGCTGCAATCTACCAGTGATAGTATATCAACACTTGAAGATATATTAAATTCGAAGATGCAAGTTGCTGCTGACCAAATGCCATATACAAAGTATCATTTTTCTGTAAGTTCAAATGAATTGTGTAATTATTATTTAATTGTATATATTTTCAGATACAAAGAGGCAGCGTCCAAGAAGAGTTATTTAAGAATAAATTAAACAAAACTGATACATATATACCCATCGATGTTGGTGTCGAACGCTTACGTACTGAATTTTTCGCTTTTCATTCGGAGGAGACTAATATTTATAGACAGATGCAGAAAACATTCAAGGAAGAAGAAAAATGTGGCATCTGTGAAATAATGTATATAAATGTCGTCCATCCCTATATTCCTTTGCGTAAAGATTCGATATATAAGGAAATCGTGACTATGGCGTACAGCCAAATTCAGGAAACTGGTTTATCCAATCGTATGTTTCTCAAACTTTATGTAACTAAACCAAAATGCACGCAAAATGGGGGCAGTTTTCGGAGTGTGGGATTGTCCGATATGTATTTTGCTATTGTAATTTATATTACGGGTATTAGCATTACGGTTGGAATATTTATTGTAGAATTGCTGATAAATCATGTGATTAAAAATTAACTCGATATAAATTCCGGAAAAGGAATATTTAAAATTATATGTTGCCTAGTATTCATGACTATTCGCTCCGGAATTATGCGGATGTTTCTTATCAACATAATATATTCTGAAATTGATTATTATGTAAATAAAGCCATCTGGGGATTAAAACTTCTTAGTATGTACACATTCTGAGTCATAAATCAATAAAATATATTCATCAATTTAATTTATGGCAATGGCAAATAAAAGAAAAAAAGTCATATGTATTCACTTAGTCTATATTAATCTACGTAAAGTAGATATAATACAAGTTGTTTTCAGCGAAAATTTAAGTGGATTTCAAGATGACTACCAATGAGAGTATTAGAGTGTTGGTATCTTTACTGAAATCTTTAGGATTGGCTCCAGGAGAACATCACCTTCATGAAAAGAAATTTTATGCATTCCTGACTCTCACTCGTATGTTTCGTATCAGTTATGCTATAAAATTAGTAATACTAAACCCGCATGATATTCTGAAAATTGCTGATGGAATTAGGACAATTGCATTGCAAACACAAGTATGTATACTATATTATAATTACTATATTTCACTGATTTAATTAATTTGACATAAAATAATTTGGTATTCACATTCTTTCGAGAAACAGAGGTAATTGGATTGATCAAAGACACGGAAAAATTCTGGCATTCAGAAGAAACCGATAGAATAAAAAAATCTGTCTTAAAAGGGCTTAAATATTTTTTGGCTTTCTTTTGCGTTGGTTATCTAATTGTTCTAGCAATGCTGACATTACTTGGTCGCCACACGTTTAAAGCAGTGTACCCACAATTTACGGGTGAATTTATCGTCATCGAATATTGACCCAAATGCATATGATTATAGATGCTGTGGGAATAGCATCCACCGAATGTTTCTTCTTTGTTTTGTGTTTTTTGGTGTACGCTCAGTTCAAATGCTTCCATCGTAAAATCGAAATGCTTGGAAGTGATCCGGAAAACTTGGAAAAAGAGGCGACAATTTGTGTTAAACACCATAATGTCTTATTAGGGTAACTATTATCTTAATTTTATTTATCACATATGCGAAACATGTAGTCTTTTAGTTATGTGCAGCGAGTAATTCATCTGTATTCTATTGTATTATTAGGGCAATATTGTGTACAGATGATAAGTTTGTGCATGGAATTATGCGTATTTGATGAAGAGTATGTCGTAGTTTATATGAAAGAGAAGTTAATTAATAATATATTTTTAGAAATATTGTCGATAAAACACGAAGTATAATGTATTTTGCTGCATTGATGCTAGAATTATCATTATATTGCTTTCCTGCTGAATTAGTAGTTCAGGAAGTAGGTTAGAAATTCTATTTATTTATATATTATATTGAATTTGGCAATTTAGTGTGAAATTGAAATACATATTTGAGAGCAAATACTTTGCAATAATTTGATGATATGTTAGTATGATAATAGTTGTGTGAATGAGCTACGAAAATTATTGCATCGTACTTGCTCTCAAATATGTTATATTTCTTTTAAACATGAAAGCTGACGAAATTTTAGGCATTAAAGGTAAGTGAAGCTGCATTTGGATCACATAGTATAATTCCACAGTTGCTAAACCGTTTATGTTAACCATTATTCAATCTGGGCAGAGGGGTTTGGTTTTTACAGCTGGTGGACTGGTGTTTATCAATCGAGCAGCATTTACAACGGTATCTCATTTGAAATGGATTGAAATAATGAGTATAACTATCTTTTTTTAGATTTGCAAAGGGGCCTTTTCATTTTATACATTTATGAGTGATATGACGGATAAGTAAAATTATTTTCTCTTGAATATATCAATTTTAAAATGCAGTTAAATTATTATACTGACAAAATATATACAATATAAGCATTTTCAATATAAAAATGTAATAAGAAATGGAATGTTAATGTAATTGTCATTGGATAAATAAATATATATGAAATATTTCCCTTTTCAAGATCAATGGCTGACTATGGCTAATGAGGCTAAGCCCTAAGATAAAAATTAAGAATCTAATTTTTGAGGACCCAAAAATGACCGGCCTTATGTGCGTGCCAAGGTTGCCCAGGCGGTCACTCTGAAGCTATAAAAACCAAGCTTCAAGAATTTGTCTGCGTTTCTTATGGGTGGAGAGTTTTTAACGTATCATTGGGATTTTTATATCTTGATCACCAAATGTGCAAGCCTGCGATTTTTTCTATTGTCATCGCGGCCTGGGGAGTTGATCGAAGTTTATAATATTACAAGGGAGTGTCCATAAAGCGGTATAAATGTCCGGTTTTCTCAGGAACTAGTACAGTGCAGTACCTGCTTGTAACCTCAAAATATTGCAAAAACTAACTGAAAATACAAATTCGAATTATTGCGATTTTCGGTCTTTGGAGATGATTAAAGATCCGTCATAATTATATACAAAAATGGCCATACGATGATCTAGTTGCCAAGAAAAATTGCCATGATCTGAGGAGCTACACGAGTGTACCACTTGAAAATCACACCAACAGTAGCAAAAATGGGTGAATACAAATTTTATTTTATAATAATGAAACCAAGAAGTTGTACGACGACCAATTTTCTTGGCGGATCAATTACCCGCTATTGCTATGCTGGTGTGGGTACAACCCATTTTAAAGCGATTCCCATTGGTTAGTCCAAACTACATAGGCAAATACATTACACATTGTCCTATACAGTGCGAATGCTAGTACATTATTAGCATACAATATTACATAAAATTGATAATTACGCAAATAAATCCATCTGTGTATCAACACATGATACCTATAATCATTGACCATTATACGTTTGTAATCAATGAAAATATATTATTTATAAATATGAATGTATGAATACGAAATATAAAAAAAATATTATATGCAATCACTTTGTTCTAGTTCATCCTTTGATAAACCTACAAGCATATTATTTCAATTTTTAAATTTGTGTAAAAACTTGTAATATTCATATAATTAAAGAAAACTAAGTTTAAGGCGACTTCAAAATCCCTACTGTAAATTTTAGGATTGGCACCTAGTGCGCATAACACTTATGCAAAGAAATTTTATGCATTCATAACTATATTGCGAATACTTCATATAATTTTTGCTATTAAATTAATAATAAGAAATCTTCACGATATTTTGATTATGTCCGATGGGATTAGGACAATCGCACTACATTTGCGAGTATGCAAACTGTATTACAATCGCTAGCTCCATATAATTTCATTGGAAAATATTTTGTAGGGATTTAAGACATTTACGTTTTTTCGAGAAACAGATATAATTGGCTCAATCAATGACATGGAAAAATTCTGGCATTCGGAAGAGGCAGAGAAAATCTACAAATTATGCAAAAGAGTGCTTAAAAGATTTTTGGCTTTTGCTTTCATTGGCTTCAATGTTGTTTTAATAATTCCATTATTATTCGGTCAATATGCATTTACAGCAGATTATCCGAAATTTACAGATGGATTTTTTATTATTTCAATAGTAACCCAAATTCAGATGTTTGTGGATGCCGTGGGAATTGTTACCAACGATTCTTTTTTCTTACTTTTATGCTGTTTTACGTACGCTCAGTTAAAATCTCTAAATAAAAAAATCGAGCAGCTTGGATATGTTCCGGAAAACTTGGAAACAGATGCGACAATTTGTGTTAAACATCATACTTTCTTATTAGGGTAAATATTTTCATAATTTTGTTGATATCATGTATGACAATCTTTGATTATTTTAGTTATATTAATCGGGTAATTCAGATGTTCTCTATGGCATTATTGGGACAGTACTGTATATCGGCGATGAGTTTCTGTGTTGAATTATATGTTTTTTATGAAGAGTATGTCATCATTTGGTATGGAAACAAATTGTATTAACATTATATTTCAGAAATGTTGTTGATAAAGCTCGAAGTGTAATATACATTGTGGCATTGATGCTAGAATTAGCGTTATACTGTTTCCCAGCTGAATTAGTTATTCAGGAAGTAAGTTAAACTTTGTTTTGTCTATTTATTTAACGATGAAGTTGTAGGCTTTACAAACAAGTGAAGCTGCATTTGGGTCTATGTGGTACAATAATCCTATGGTTGCCAAACCGTTTATGTTGGGATTCATTCAAACTGGACAGAATGCTTTGGTTTTCACAGCTGGTGGTTTTGTGAATATCAATCGAGCTGCATTTACAACAGTAACAAATTCTAAAGGCATAGAAATAGCGATGTTTAACTTATTATTTTAGATTTGCAAAGGGGCTTTTTCTTTTTACACATTCATGCGAGATATGACGAAGAAGTAAAATTCTTTTCTCTTCAATATTTCAATTTTGAAATGGAACCTCTTGACATACAGCACCTTCCAGAAAATTATTGCATTGCGTTCTTGTTAGCACAAAAAGTTTATGCACGAATGTATAACAAGTGTAGTTATAAAAATATGATGCCATAGCGATTGTGCAATTAAATAGTTAAATGTAATTTATAAAAGTTGTAATTAAATTAAGTTTTACCGTAATTGAGAGAGTTGTAGCGAATAGTTATTCATCCATAATTATTAGTAATTTGCATAACCGAAGGAACATAATTATTTTCTTGGAAAACAAGTGATGAACTTGAAAATTACTTTTATTGAGTCAGTTTAATTGTTACAATTATACAATTATCATTCATAATTCTTTAGCAATTAGACAATCATGCTTAACATATTTACTATAAATGCAGAATTCGAATTTCTGGTACTCTTGTTAGAAGGAATGATTCATTCTATTAAGTGCTCCAGTATTTAATATCCAACAATGTCGAGCAAAACTCGGGCCGATTGCATTCTCTTAATGAGATACTCACTGAAAGTTATAGGCTTGAACCCAGGAGAACACAGCCGCCATGCAAAGAAGTTACAAGCTTTCTTAACATTTTCACGAATGTTTAATATAGCATGTGCTATCATATATATTTTAATAAATTCACATGATATTCTTCTCGTTGCTGAAGGAATCCGGACTGCTGTAACAAATTTGCATGTATGTTAAATATCTATTAAGAAATATGTGTATCAAGAGAATAAATATGAATATATAAAAACTATATTATTTTAGGGTCTAAAGGCCTTCGGATTTTTTCGCGAAACTGAATTGCTTGGCTTAATTAATGATATGGAATTATTTTGGTATTCAGAAGAGGTGGAAAAAGTCTACAAATTCTGCAAGAGATTAATTCAAATTTTCCTCTCTGTTCTTGGTGTTGCATATTGCGGGGCTGTGATATTGCCACCAATTACAGGAAGTTATCCGTTTGCAGCAGCTTATCCAGAGTTCCCAGGAGCTTTTATTATCATTACGATGATGTTTGAATTTCAGATATTTTATGATGCAATCGCAACTATAACCGCCGAATGTTTTTTCATGATGACCTGTTATTTTATCTATGCCCAATTTAAAATGTTAAATAAAAGGTTGCAAAGCCTTGGTAGCATTCCACAAGAAATGGAAAAAGAGGCAATAATTTGTGTAGAACACCACAACTTCTTGCTAGGGTAAGTTTACTTTTGAAAACATTTTGTGGGGAAATTTTATGAAAGGTAATATTTTAGATATATGCAAAGAGTAATACCGATGTTCTCAATCGCATTGCTGGCGCAATATTTCATTTCGATGATAAGCGTATGCTTAGAACTCTTCGTTTTTGACAAACAGTAGTATTTCAATCTTTTTAAATGACATTGCTTTCTGTTATTTTTAGGAGTACCATGTATAAGATTAGAAGTGTTGGTTTGGGTATTTCATTACTCTTTCAACTTGGAATGTATTGTTTTCCAGCTGATTTAGTAATTGAAGAGGTATTACTTTAGTCTACTTTTATATTTACTATTAAGGTTTTTTTTACATTTAAGGCTTGGAGTACAGGTGATGCTGTATTTAATTCCCAATGGTATAACAATCCTCGTGTGGCAAAAACTTTTCTCTTGGGTATTATTCAAAGAGGACAAAGAAGCCTGGTTTTCACCGCTGGAGGACTTGTGGAAATTAATAGAAGAGCTTTTACAACGGTTTGAATATAGTATCATACAATTAACAATGATAACCGTTTTATTTTGTAGATTTGCAAATCGGCTATGTCGATGTATATGTTTATGCGTGATATAGCAGAGAATTGAAACGAACAAGTTTCACCATAATAATATATAATTTTCTCTTTTTTCTTTGAAATGCAGTATTTGCACAAGTTTACTTTTATTATTGGATTTTAATATTTTTATTGGCTTAATAAATTTTAATTAAATGATAGTACATATTACGGAAAAATCACTTTAGTCCACCAATATAGAACAAATTGCAATTTGTATAATAGTAGATGAGTTTTCTTCTCTGCAAAAATTAACTTAAAAGATTCCTTCCAATAAGCGTGGTACACGTAGGTTTGCCACTTTGCCGGCAGATAGCGCCACCAGTACTGAATTAAATAAAATGTACTGCTTTCAAAATGAAATGCATACAAATGAACAGTAATTTCATACTGCTATTTTCTTTCAACAACGGAAACTGCTTCATGTACAGGCCTCGTTTACCAGCCGGCCTCGATTCTCTGAATAATAGTACAATTAATTTTTTATTCCACTCTTCTACACAAAGCGTGTAAAGTGAGTCATAATTAAATATGTTGAGATTGTAGATAATCGTGGTTCGCGCATGGATATGAGCGGCGTTTAAGCATTTTTAACGATCGTGTGCACTTGCTGGTGGATGCAGGGCACATTGGCCTGGCGTGCACATATAAACGAACATTTTATGGAGTTATAAATTCGTATAACAAATGCGCCATGAAATTAAATCCGCCGCTGGGGCGCGTTGGCGTGTGCTAAATTCGCCCGGGCGGTATGTGTTTGGCTGCTGGTGGCATGCTCGAAGAGAGTGTTTTGGTCGACGAAAAGTTTTCGTGACGACGCGAATTGGAAAGAGTCGAAGAGAGAGCGAGCATAATATTGCAAAGTTTAAAGTCAATTATTGTGCGTCCTTGCATATGAAATCGGGGAGCCATTGTAATCGGGGCATCGAGGACGCACAGGGTGCGCGTTCGAACGAAGATCAATTGATGCGAACAGATCGAGTGCTGCCAATACATCCGCTGTATTTGCGGAAAGTTGCACAAAAAAAACGAAAGAATGAAAGGAAGGCCGGGGAAGGCGAAACGCTTTGGATATGTCCACAGTTCGACGGCAGTGGATACGTTCATTCATTGCAAATGTTAGCTGGTTGGCTGGCTTGGGCTAGCCGGGAAGATTTATTGGAACGCGTTTGATTTAAATCGCGATCGTACGGGCGTTCTTCTTATTGAATGTGTCGGCGCTTTGTGCTGCAATACATCGTTGCAATAGAACGGAAATTGTCGGAAAAGTTGCCGTAAACGAGTGCAGTTATATACAGAATCGTCTTTAAATTTCATATCATTCATTCCATAATTATCATAATTATATTATTATATTAAATTAATTTCTTATATTATTATGTCGCAGTTGTAACATATACATTTTATCCTTTTTTCATTAAAACTTGTTACCTTTATACATAAAAAATGTACCATAAAAAGATAGTAGATTCTTGT
>JAODAC010038486.1:0-12489 GCA_027575185.1 Mimaenictus wilsoni
TATAACTGTGGCGCGCATGTTTAATTAAAATTAAATATGAATAAAACAAATTACGCCCCGAATGTATGCGAAATTAATTTTGATGGCATACATGAATTCCCGATTGCACAAAGGGCTGCATTTGATGAAATATTATTCATTAATGTGAATAAAATAATAAATTCCTGAATTCAATTTATTTCATTATATTATTGTACAGAATTACCTCTAAATTTATCAGTTTTATTACTGTATTTATAGATTCAGTGTGCCTATTAAAACCTATTTTATAAATGCGTTGACTTAGGTTTGTTTTGTTCTTCTTCTTCTTCTTCTTCTTCTTATGTTAAGCTGGTTGCTTGTGTTTTACTGGCACTTCTCCTGGGATTTTGATGTCAAGCTATCGGACCATCTTTTTGGTGGCCTGCCGGTGTGGCGCTTTCCATGTGGTCTGCCGTCTTTCACCATTTGCGCGATTCTCTCGATCTGCATTCTGTCAACGAGATCGTTCCACATCCTCCTACGATTTCTTGTCCATCGCACTATGTCTCAAACATTGCACCTCTTTCTAATATCGCTATTCCGTTTCTTGTCCCAGATGGTTAGTCGGCTTATTGCTCTTAGAGCGTGCATCTCTGTTGTTCTGAGTATACGTTTGGTGAGGGCGGCGTCCGCTCTTGTTTCCGCGACGTAGGTTAGCTTATAGGTCGTATGCAGGCATTATATATACAGGTTTTGCTGGATATAGGCATGTTCCGGTTCTTCCAAAAATAGAGTTCCGAAGACATCCAGATATTCTCACTGCTTTGTTGGCCTGTTGTCTGACGTCTTCTGCCAGATTTCCCCAGCTAGAAATCCTTACTCCAAGGTAGTTGAACTGCGAGACTTGTTCAATGGTTGTGTTATTAATAACAATTTTGGCCCTGATGGATATTTTGGAGATTACCATACATGTTGTTTATTGGTTGAGATAGTCATGTTAAGTTTTTTTGATGATTTCTCGAATGTGTGAACTAACCTTTCCAGTCGTCTTCGGTGTCCGCGAGCGTCGTCTGCGTAACAAACGCATTGTATGTTGTTCTCTTCGATCTTATATCCTTCAGTTGTTCTCTTTGTGTCTGATATAATTTGGTCTATAATTGTATTAAATAATAGTGGGCTGAGGCTGCCCCTTGTTTTATTCATGATGTTGTTTGGATCGGTCTCGATGTTAGCCAGATTCTAGTAGTGTTACGGGTGTTTAGCAGTGACCTTAGTTTTAGCAATTTCCTTTGTACTCCTTTTTCTCCTAGGGAAGTGATTATGTCTTTCAGGCGGACCTTGTTAAACGCCTCTGACATATCCAAAGCAGATGAATAATGGAGTATTGAATTCAAAGGATTTTTCCGTAAGTTGTCGTATTATGAAGATCGCGTCCGTGGTTGATCTGTTTTTGCGAAATCCTTGTCGTTCTTCGTTTAGCTTTATGCTGTCTTGTTGTGTTGTTGTGTGATTGGATTAGTGCGCTCATAATCTGACCGTCAAACATCGTTCCTTGCGGCACAAAACCTAACCTAATTAGACTGGATGAGGATAACCTCCATCCAATCGGCGAACGCGATAGAACCTAACCTAAGCGCTTAAAACGGCGATCGCTCGTGTGTCAGCATTATGCAGCACAGGAGGCAGCGGCAGACAACGCCGACGCCGACGGGCCGGTTGGAATAGGACGTAGTGAGTAAATATTTATGATGGCAGATAGCAAACTGCTGTTTGTTTTCCAGCGCGGCACCGTCGAGACCACCGGCAACAATTCCCCGGGAAAAAATGTCGGGAATGTCAGGGCGGCCCCCGATGTGCGTGATGAAGGTGAATTTGTGAATTGCAAAAATATTTGCGCAAATTGCACGGAATAACCTCATCAGGCTGTTGATCTTCTTCCGGGGTGCGGTTTGTGGTCTTAAATATTTTCCTAGCAATTTTCGACGTTTTATTTTTTGGGTCAATGTTAGACGACCCTTAGCAAGGGACAATGTTGCTTCTATTTCCTGAACACACAAAGTGGCGAAAATGTTTGGATATCGTTTAGCTATCCTAATGTTAAACACACATACTTCTCGCATGTCCTATTCGATCCTAGATAACATAATTCTTATCACCTCAGATTATTCAGATAAGATTGCATAGATTTCCGTAGGATAGTGTCCCCACAGGGAAAAACCGAGCTGCACTGTACTTTACAGTTACTATCTGTCTATAGGCCTTAAATACTCTAAAGAATCTTTTTGGAACTTAAAAATGGACTAAGATAATGTTCAAATATCGTAATTATTACGGTATTCAGACAATTTTTAAAATTTATAAAGTTGCCTAACTTGCTCCTTTTTTGGTAGTGTAGCAACAGAAATGCCAAACATTTAGGCTTACATTCATTTCAATCTGTCCCAACGTAGCGCGTGCTGTTTTTTGCTCCGCTCGCATCTCGCTTCCTATTCATTTTCAATTCAATTCCAAGGCCTTCAGTATGGGTACTGCGTTTTCGTCCATCACCACCAGCTCGTATACCATCGTCGCGAACATGTTCACGGCACAGCCAACGAGTGTGATTTGCCCTCAGCATTATCAGCATTTTCACGGCGTGAAATTTTATAGTACAGTGACATGACAGATGCACGCAGCATCCTTACTGACCAGTTGCTCTATTTCCAGATCATCGGGACAGAATGGCCGCCATTCAGAACATGGCCCTACGTCCCACCAGCTACGGCGTGATGACTGACATTCTCTGCACCCAGACTAACTACCTGAACCGAAAGGGGTCCTTTTAATTTGCCCCACACTTCAAATAAACGCACTTTCTACAAACATAATATTTGACAAAATCACATTTTCAAAAAAAAATTAGAAAATACATTTTATATTTTGATGATTCTTATGATCGTAGAAAATGAATAAATTATTCCAGTTTGAAAAAAGCTTTGTCTATTTCTTAGTTCACAAGTGTTCATAAATGTCCGGAGGAAATCAGGCAAATCGGATGGAATAATTCATAATGCCAGTTAATTATTCACTGTGCGGACAGTTTACTGAGGGGAGATAATGATTTTAACAACTTTGCTTCCACGGAAATCTAAGAAAAGATCTGATCCGAATAACATGTGGGCATAATATGTATGGCTATTATTACTTGTGGGGACACTTTACAGTAGGAAATTGATGAATGTAAAAGCCATGCTCTCACAGAAAACGAAGAAATCTGATCGGAATAACCTGCAACGATAAGAATTATGGTAATTCTTACCTATGGGGACCCATTACTGTGGGATGGCAATGAATGAAACAATCGTGCTTCTACAGAAATCTAAGAAATCTGATCTGAATAATATATGGGCACAATATTTATGACGATCCTTCCCTGTGGGGACACTTTATAGTTGAACGTTAATGATTATATCAACAAAGCTGTTACAGAATTCTAAGAAATCTTGTGGGGATAAGAATTAGGCAATATCTGACAGTCAATTTTTACGTACATAAATGTTCTTTAGAGCATTTAAGGCAAGTCAGATCACATAATTTACAATGTTGGGCATCCATACACTGTGGGGGACACTTTACTATGGGAAGATAACTGTACTTGTACAGAAATCTTATCAGAGATATGTAATAATTTAGATATATGTTAAAGATTTACGTGATTCAGCCTGTGAAAAAGTTAATAATGCCTGAACAATGTTTCATGGTATTAAAATATCTGTTGATTTCCTGAAGGGATCCTAAATAGGTGTTCTTTGAGCAATTATGATTCTGAATGATTCCGAATACCCTTTTTGCGTAATCTGATTAGAGCCAACATTGAAATTCATATTGTAAAACTCACACACCGGTCACTGATTGGCCATGGTGCAGTGTTTGCTCATCTTCGGTAGGGTTCTAACCATTCCTGCTGTCAGTTAACATTCCACGTACTCGCATCCTTCACAGGCATTCTCCTTCCGCGCATTCCTAGGCACATTTTTATTCGAATCACCGGCATTCGTGAATAATTTATCATCGCGCATAAACCTGTTTGTGTGGCGCGCGCGCACCAATCCCACCTCCCTCCCTCACGCACCCCCAGCCCGTAATCCTGCCAAATAAAATAACGCTGTTTATTTATGCGGTGCAAACATCTTCTGAGCACTGGGGCGAATTTGCAGGTTGGCGACGACGTTCCCCCAACAGGCACGCGGCAGTGGCGGCGGCGGCTGCGGCGCTGGGGATACATAAAATGTCTCTTCTTCGGCGTGGATTTCTCTACCTGCTCCTGCTGCTCGGTAAGCCAAAACACTCACCCACTCCCGCCAAAAACACTGTTTTGCATGTGTACGCATGGTGTTGTAAAACAACTTCATAACATTCGAGGGTCGCTCGCGCACACGCGCATGAAAAATGCATGCGGAATATTTTTCGGCGAAATTACTTTCAATTTAGTGCGACGCGTAGTTCATGGTGCTTATCGTTGTAAAAAAGCGTGGCGCGTGTGCAAGAAGTCACGTCGCGTGACGCCATGCAACAAAGCCCAGTTTTATGCAACTGCACGCCTGCAAAAATTTATTCCGCACTACGCTTGAGGGCGTAGCGAGCAGATAGAGGCACGGTGGTATGAGGTGAGTAGTAGCTTATTTAAGTTATGCGTCCAAGAGTAAAATACAGAAATCTGATAAATCTGATCTGAATAATCTGTAAGGATTGGAATTAAGTATATTTTTGCCTGTGGGGACAATTTATTGAAGAAAAGTAGTGAATGTAACAGGCAGACTCATAGAGAAATCGAAACAATCTGATATGAATAAACCGAGGTGATAATAATTATGTCAATTCTTGCCTGTCGCGACACTTTTCTGAAGGAATGTAACGATTATTTAATGTGCGACCACAGAAATTTTATAATTCCGATCTGAATAACCTGTGTGGATATGAATTAGGTCAATTCTTACGTGTGGGAACAATTTACTGAAGACAAATAATAAATGTAACAGGCGAGCTCATATAGAAATCGAAGAAATCTAATCTGAATAAATTGTGGTGATAATAATTATGTGAATTCCTGCCTGCAACAACCGTGCTGCGTCAGCCCTTACAGAATCCTAACAAATCAGATCTGAAAAACCTGTGGGGAATACAAATTACATAGCATGCCTACCTAGTTTCTTGGCTTTGCACTCCTGCAACATTTTATTCCTTGCTACGCTTAGATGAGTTAACGGGGATGGTGGATTCGGGGAGTTTGGGGGTAGAGCTTGTAATCTAATGCTGCGCATCTCCAACACGCTCATACTTCTTCGTGTCACGTTAAACATTTGCGATTATGTAAGATGTAATACACTTATACCTGTTTGCTGGTTATGCGCCCGGGCGTAAAATACGGCGAGCAACGGGGCCGCATATTTTCCTGCCGCGCGTAAGCTTTCGCGAGCTTTCGTTAAAGCAAGGGGTTGCCAGGCGAGATGTCAGACGAGCGAATGACTTGTAGATTGTTGCGCTCGGCAGGAAATTTCGATGAACCCGGGCGTCTTGTGTTCGTGTGCGTTGCCTTTCCGTTGAGTTGGCGAATGTGACAGAACGGAAGCAGGCGGAAGCAGGCATCAAGCGCTATCCCACGCGAAATGAACTCGTAAAAATGAATAAATTAAGCAGCAAATAGACACATTTTCGCTGAATTACATAAACAACTATCATTTCTAGCTAACCTGCTTCGTGAGGGAGTAACCCAGAAAAAATCGATAAGGCTAAAAACATATTGTCATATTTCTAAGAAAGATATTTGATCGGAATAACCTGTGGGGATAAAAATTATGTCAATTCTTGTCTGTGGGAACTCTTTACTCTGGGAAGCTAATGAATAAAACTAGTGTGCTCCTGTAAAAATCTAAGAAATCTGACCTGAATAACCTGTAAGGCTAAGATTTATGTCAAAACTTGCCTGTGTGGACAATTTACTGTGGGACGGCAATGCATGTCACAACTGTGCTCCTACAAATATCTAAGAAATTTGATCTGAATGGCCTGTGAGGATATGAATTATGTCATATTCAGCATGTGGGGACATTTTATAATGGGCAGGTAATGAATTTGACGACTGTGCTGTTACAGAAATCCAAGTTAGCTGATCTGACTACAATCAGATCAGACACCAGACCAGAATAATCGGTGAAGATAATAATTATGTAAATTCTGCCTTATACACTATTCTATCCTGTACACTTCATTGCAGGAACCAGATCTGAGTAACCTGTGGGGATGGCAATTATGTCTGTTCCTACCTGTGGGTACACTTTAGTGTGGATAGATACGGCATGTAACAACTGTGTTCTTCCTAGTGGGAAAGTAATGCATATAACAACCGTGCTCCTACAGAAATCTAAAAAAAAAGTTAATCTGAATCACCTCTGGGGATAATAATTATATCAAATTGTCCCTGTGGAAAATTTAAATGTGGAAAAATTATGTTAAAATCCATTTTCGAGTTTTCCCTTCAGAAATATTATACAGGTTAAGCAGAAATATTTACATAGCACCCTTTTTCTCTCCAAAATCTATTTTTCAAATTAAATTATTTTTGTTTTTCGTGCATGAATTACGCACGCGCTGCGGATTAAAAACGCGCACATTGCGTGAGGTACAAGTTAGTATATATTGTGATTAATTATTTGTTGGGAGTTAAAAAGCGTTAGTGGTTTTAAGAGGACAAAAAGCCGAGGCCCGACTTTCTCCAGCGCCACAAGTTGGAAGGCGGCAAACGCGCTCGCCGCCGCCGAAAATTTCGCATACCGGATGCTGGCGCATACGTTGCGTCTCAACCCGGATGTCTCCACCCCCCGGCGAAGTAATTACGAACACCTGGGCCGAGCAGCCAACGCCAGCTGCTTTTAATTAATAATCAATTCGAATAAATTCGTCGGAATTAATACGTGAGTGCGTATCTACGACAATGCGACTCACCGATCTTTGATGACACCCGTCCCTTTCCCATTTATCGTCGAAATTAAAAATCAACTTGGGATGGACGCCTGACGCAACTCAATTTCTTTCCCTGATGCGACACGGCAATTTTTCACTTCCTTCCGTCCGCTGACCGATTTTTTTCTCTCGAACATGATGCGGTGAGTGTACGAATGCTCACATGTCCGCACGACATCGTTGGGAGTTGTAGAGGGTGCTTCTGCATGGTTCAGGGTGGTTTTAGGTGGTTTTGGAAAGAGTTGGGGATTTGGAGGTTGGTTGCACGCGCGTGTTTTTTGCGGTTTTCCCACTTATTGGAAAACAGACGTGCGCACGAGAACGCAAGATTAGATCAACAGTGCGACACACATATATTCGGCAGAACGCACGAATACAGTGCGTTCATGGCAACAAATTACTTTCAATTTTACCGACACTGGCTTTCCACTCCCCATTGCGATATTCGACTGTATTGGCGAGAGGGCGAACGCGTTTGGAATTCGATGGCGAATCGAAAGCGACAGGGCGCATCCACGAAAAAAAAAGTGCTATTCGTTCGACGCCTCGGGGGCGGTAGGAGGTGAACTAGAACTTCACTCAACGCTGACACGTTCGGCGACTATTTAGACTCGCTTTGGAAGTGTTATTGTGCGGACTGAAAGTACGCCGGAACAAGCTGAAATGCGAAGAATCGAACAAATGTGTCACAATTTTCTAATATAAATAGAGAGCAAATTGTACCTAGTCCCTTTTTAGTGAAAATCTATTTTGGTAGTATTTTTCTTTAGGCTTCAGGCTTTTTCCGTAACAGCATTACTCCTACTTATAAGTAACCATAGGTAAAATCAAGTCATTCCCATGGGCCAGCGCCCGGTTTCTGTTTACAGGCTTTCCTTATTTATGAATGTTGACATTACATGATATTTATCGTACCATCATGAGTCTGTGGTGATGCCACACTGTTGGACAACGGTGTTTCTTGATGTTGCAGTGTCGTTAACAAAGGCCTGAGAGCTCCCTCAGGTTTATCTTGTTTAGATTTTGTGCCGGAAATTTACCTGTGATGGTTAACCGCAGGCCATTAAATCAGGTCATCCCATTGTGCCAGCTTGCGGTACCTATTTATTCTTTTCTAATTTATGAATGGAGGCGATTCTGCATTTATTGTATCACCATGGGTGATACCACACTTTTGGATAGAGGTGTTTCTTGAACATATAACGTCCTGTACAAAGACCTGTGAGCTTCCTCATGTTTATCTTATTCAGATTTTGCGTCGGAAATTTCCCTGTGGGGCACTTAAGGAATAATTAGAGAAGTCGTTTTATTATTAACCCCTCTGACAGATTTTTAGTGAAAACCTGTTTGATTTTTTTAGTTCTAGGGCTTGTTCAATTACAGAGTTGCGCGATTCTTTTCTTTTATAATCAAGAGAAGCCGGTCATCAGCCCTCCAGGACCTTGATTATGTATCCCTGGTGTCTACTACATAGTTGTTAAACCTGTGGTAAGTAATCACAGGTTAAATCAGATTCCTCTATTGGGCCAACCCACAGTTTCTGTTTACAGTCTTTCCCTGCTTGTGAATGGTCTCCACAGCTCTTCGTTACATTTATTGTAACACTATGAGCCTGTGGTGATGCCAAACTGTTAAATAGAGTTGCTTTTTGATCATACAATGTCCGGTACTGAGACCTGCGAGCTCCCTCAGGTTTATCCTACTTACAATTAGATTATGTGTGGCATATTTTTCTGTGATGAGTAACCACAGGGTAAATCACGTCATTCCATTGGGCCAGCTTCCAATTTGTGTTTAATCTTTCCTTATTTATGAATGGTGGCAACTCTTCACTAGATTTATTGTACCTCAATTATTCTATGGTGATGCCACACTGTCAGGAAGGGATACAAACAATAAGACCTGCGAACTACTTCAGATATATCCTACTTAGATTTTGTGCACGTTATTTCCTTGTGGAGCACTCAAGGAATAGTTTGAGGATTAATTGTATTATTTATTAACCCCACAAAAGACGGAATCAGAGAAGTTCGTGGCAACTACATTCGAAGAACCTGAAATTGTCATACTGACGTATTGATTGTAGCATTAATCAGGCAAATGAATACGTACCGGCAGACGTCCGTGTCGATACATTTGCGACGCGAAGCCGTTAGCAGATGTCATGCTAATCTCGTAGGAATCGCGACGTGCGTTTATGAATCGACGGCGCCAACCACAGCGTGGTATTAATTAAGGGCGCGCCATTAATGCCTGGTATTGGAGGCCGGATGAAACTATTTGTCAACTATTCAATTAGCCCATCTACTTTTACATCATTTGCACTCGAGATTTTGCCCTTCTTACTTCTGCATTGCACTATTTCCTTCTTCCTTCCGCAACGCTCGCGAAGCCACCTTATTTTTTCACGGAGCTTCACGGTCCTTTAATCTGTAATTTATGTGAAAACTTCTGCATGTGCGAGGCAACTGAAAAAACTCGGAATATCTTAAAATATCGTGATACCAGTGAAAATACACTGCAAATACGCCGCCGTCCCCGGGAGAGTTTATTGAATTGCTGAAATAAAACAGCGACGAAGAAATGCGCCATACGCATTGTCCGCATGCGAAGAATAAACCGAACGCTGTAGTGCACTGTACGAGTATGACGAAAAGCAAAAAGAAATGGCTGTTGGCCTCCGGCAGCATGCCGTGGCTGGGTTGGGCGCTCGTAAAAGAGAATTGTGAATGAGTTCGATTAGAGCCGTGCAGAATAAGAGGAGGCGGGCGGCCCGGCGCGCCGCATGTCGAATTGTTTCGATTGCTTCAATTGCATTTATTGGCAAATTAGACGGAAACTTGAAGAGGAAATTGATTGTTTCCACGTCTGTGATTGTGGGCGGAAGCGAATATTTGATTTGCTCCATTCAACGACCTCCGAGCTCGATTTTAATGATCTAGAAATGATTAGGGATGAAATTTATTCGGTTGAATTCGCTGCGTTGATATTGTTAGAAACCGGATAAGAAAAACTTTATATCTTCTTCAAGGTAATTTAATGCTGCATTGCGCAGTAACTCGAGGCTATCGAAACTGGGTCAGATTTATTTAGGATGAAGGCATTTACGATTATTATTATTTTATTATTATTTTCGATTTCAATTTATTGATATTTTTATAAATGATTTATTAAAGGCACTATTAACTGAAAAAAAAACGTTCCATATTTTTGTTGTGGATATTTTTAAATGTTGCAATTCGACATCATGTCAGTTTAAAGGGATTTTTTATAACTGGGTATAGAAACTTACTAATCCAACCTAATTTAACCCTGAGTATGTATCTATGATGTTGTTTAGATATTTAATAAACCTGTGATAAATCACCACAGGATAAATCAGCTGACGGCGGTTCCTCAGGTGTATCCTTCTCAGATTTCCTTCAGTCATATTTGTTCAACACCATGGGTCTGTGGCAATGTTAGTAGTCTGGTGGAGGAATGTGTAGTAGTCTGTGGGGAATTTTAGAAGGTATAAATTAAGAAGTTTAAACAGATAGGAACTGTATAGTTAATGGAGTTTTCTGTCGGTTGTTGATAAAACATTTTTATAATAGTTAGAAACGTTAAGTCACTTAATTCTTTAGATGTTTTACTTGTTTATTTCAATTTCGTACCGCTTAAAAGTCGATTCTATATGTGTATATTTTTGTAGTTCGAAATTGGTAGTTAAATCGGGTTTATATACTTTAATCTGACACCACCGATGGTGCTAATTGATTAACGAGAGCGAAACGCGCGTCGTTGGCAGTCGGTGGGCAAATCTTCGCCGCTGTGAGTGCCGCCCCCCAATCCAGAGACGGCCGCAGTCCATTTGAATAACCCGCGTGCGCCTGCCGGCGACGCTCGTTTCATTGTGATATAAAGTGCAATTTGAGATGTAGTTACCATGGGAAATGTGCAATTCCATTGTGCTTACCAGCCGAGCATGTTGTGTAACGACACAAACGCTAATGGCGAACATTTACAGTTCGCATTTACTTAAGTGCTTTCAATTTTCGTCCGGTTCTTAAGCGTCGCGCTGCGCTGGCCAAGGTTTTAACCGTTCTGCCGCCACCCTTCACCGCCACCCAGTGCTGTAATTCACCGTACACGCTCGCCCAGATTACGAAACGCGACTAATTCGTTTATTCGCGCCCAAGGAAATTCGATCGTCGTAATCATCTGCGCCTTTGTCGAATGAGGCGCCTTATTGCCACCCCTTACAGGCGCTCCTCACTGCCACCGATTTTTGTTTTTGCCCGGCGGACGCGAGCTAACAAACAACGACACTTAATGAATTTTTTTTACGGCGGTGCGTTGTTGCAGCCGTTTGCGCCGCCCCCGCTTCGACGCCGCAGCGTTAATGACGTCTTGATTTTGTGCCGCCGTCCATCGACAGCCGTGTTATTACGCTATATGCTATGCTAACTCTATTAGCACGACTGTTTGACGTGGCACTCGCAGGCCGCAGGCCTAATTGAAAACCTCGGCTCGCCGCAGTCTGAGCGTACGCTTCTGAAAACCTAATTGTATAAAAGCTTGATTAGTCAATAGGGTAATTAAATTGTTAATGGTCCCACTCAGCGGCTGCCGCCAGCGCAGCGTGAGTGGCTACTCACGATCACCAGCGACGAATTGTTTTCATTGAAATAGCGCGCAGTACAACAAAGCTCAACTTAATACAACCAAACACAACGCAACACAACCCAATATAACACAACACATCACAGTGTACAACACATCCATTACAACACAACCTAGCACAACACGTCCCCATCAATTTATTCGACTTTTTAAGCCAATGTTAGCCACTCATTGTTTGTTCACTCACATCATGAATCTGTGTTGATGCCAGTCAGGTGGAGCTTGCAGTATCTCTCAATGACTCCTGTGGGTCCATCAGGTTAATCCAACTTAGATCTTGTGCAGGATATTCCCCTGTGGTGCACAGCCACAGGCCAAATTAAAAACCTCTGCTCCCAGCAGTCTGAGCGTACGCTTCTAAAAACTTAATTATATAAAAGCTTGAGTAGTCAATAGTGCAGTTAAATAGTTAGTAGTCTCTCAAGGGCTGCCACTAGCAATCGGAATTGTTCTCGTTGAAATTCCGCACAGCACCAATCGCCCAATAAAACACAGTAAAAAACAGTAGAACAGAAAACAACAGAGCCCAACAAGTCCTCTTCGATTTATTCGACTTTTTAAGCCAATGTTAGCCACTCACTCTTTAGCTACTCATACTACAATAATTTACAATCTCGTGTTATTTGATTAAATACCTCACTTTTGCATCAAACACACTCGGTACCAAACACACTGGTATAGAAAAAGATCGGAAGCCCGCAAAAAGCTCATCAAAGGACGGGTGGGCCCAACGCAATTCAATTAATCGGTCAGGGAATGGATTGATTAAAAAACGAACGCTTACGCACCATAACACGAAGCGCTATCATTTACGTCGATGTTGTGCGGTGTGTGGGTACACGAATTGAAGTATGTATATATATA
>JAODAC010038497.1:0-12489 GCA_027575185.1 Mimaenictus wilsoni
CGCAATGCGCAACCCACAACACATAAGAAGAATCCACCGACAACATAAAAATTCACTTCACTCCCACCCAACAAGACCCCACATCAACAATACAACAATAACAACAACATCACAAAAAACCAATCACAAAAATCACAATACCATGTAATACATACAAAACACAACAAAATCATATGTATGTATCCAGGCTGAAGGACCAGTGAAGGTCGATGGCCAGGTCTGCGGACCGAGTACATTAAATAATAAAAAATGGTTATTATACCGTCAATTACGTCACAGGCATCATTTCCTATGAATTGAAATATTATCTACTTTCCTCTTTGTTTTTAATTTTATTTGCTTGAAAATGGTTATTAAACCGTCAATTACTATCATCTACCTGCTCTTAAACCTCTTTAAACTCTTATATCCTCTCAAATATGTATATTTTTAAATTTAAATTGAATAATTCTAGAAAACTATTCAGAGGAAATGTATCAAGCTTATTTTATTGCAGAGATATTTTACATGTTTCAATTCAGAGTTTGCAATTATTATTGATTGAAATTAAATTCGAAACCACATATTTTTACGAAGTTATTTTCCATAAGCATCTTTCTTCAAAATTTTGTCTGCAATTTCTATAAATTAATAATTTATTAAACGAAAGTGATAAGTATTTATCTTATTTTTACAATCCTTATAGTCCGGTTATTAATCGACGAAAAAAGAGGGAAAATGGTAAATTGAAGAGGATTCAATTTGCAGAAGCGTGACCCGAAATATATCCGAGGAATAGCTACGTGTATTGAAACCGGCGCCTCCACCATCGTCTTGCCAGTGGTGACAATAGTGCGTTTTGAAATAGGACAATTTATAACAATCCTCCCAGCGCGCGACCGGGAGTCTTGGGATAACAAAGGCCTTTACCAAGTTTCTTATTTTATTTCTATCGGTTCTTGTTTCGTTTTTTTGTTTTGTTTTTCGATATCTTTATTTTATTTTCGTCTTTCTTTTTCGATGGCTTCTATTCCAATGAAATATATGGGAGGAACTCTTTAAGAAAATATTAGAAATCCTTTAAAAATATCTAAAACTTCTTAACGTTAATTAAATTTACAAGATTTGTAAAAAATACAACATTTTTACAACGTTTCACTGTTTGGTTTGAGACTTTTTCTATTATATATCTAGATTTTTGATAAACATTTAATTGACCTCATTAGTGACTTTAAAATTTCTTAAAAAGTCATTTGTGGAAACTATTGTAAGCTATCAAAAAGTTAAACTGGACACATTTCTCTCTTTTCGCGGCTTCTATTTTGAGAATTCTGCAGGAATAGTTGGAGAAAATGTTTAAAATCATTTAAAAATACTTTATTTAAATGAATATAATTTCTTTACTTCATTTTAAATTGTAGGAAGAGTGCTCCTTTTTAAGAAGGGTTAATTTATGCTGTCAAATGTAATTCATGGTATACATGATGATCACGCCACCGGCGCTGTTGGGAATTTAGAACCACAAATATATTTTATCTGCTGCTTATGCTGCGCATGAGCCAGGGTGGTTACCCCTCTCCATCAAAGCTCACGTGTTGTGTGCTTCGTGTATTAAGAATGCTTAAGATAAAATCACTTTTCATCCAGCATACGAACAAGTAAGTCGCATTCTTTACACCATTCTCTCTACATATCTCGGGTTGTGTTATTTGTGTGTATTTGCCGGGTATTGTCGGCGTGTCAGACTTACTGAGCGGGTTAAGTCAGTAAAGCCTCTAAACAGGGCTCCGAGAACTTACAACTCGCGGGGTATTAATTTCGTTAAGACGCGTGAGCTGATATATAGAGAAAAACATTGAATTACATTTTGTAGATGCTTCTTGATGTTAGAACAACGTTTTATTTTATTTTATCGATTAATTGTTAACTTTTAACGTTCATGTAACGATTAACGATTTATCTATTTCAGTTGATACTTTTAACATAATATTACTATATTTTTACAATATCTCATCTCGGTGATGTTCTTTTACATTCTAAAAGTTCTTTCATTCTCTTCCATTTTACTAGATCTTGTCTTATACACTTTATAGTCAGGATTTTAAATGTAAATGTATTACTTATTTTAATATTACTGATAAATATTTAAATATTTCAAAATTTAAAAAAACACGTTTAAAAATTTGAAGTTTACGAAGATAGGGGAGGCATTGAATGAGTGTCATCCCTAATTTTTGTAGCTGTTGCCTGTCATTAAATGGAAATAGAAGAGAAAATAAATTTGAATGACTGAACAGCTCTAATGCATCGCTTGAAATATAGAAAGAAGCAATATTTATATATCAAATGAAAGCTGCTTTTCTGTAGAATCATTCCAATCAGTCCGCTCTTCAAGATTTTGTTGCAATTACTGCGTATATACATATTAAAATCAATTTGTACTTCGTCAGCAGGTTGTTTATAAATGAATATCGGGGTTTTAAAGCTTTGTCGAACTTACTTTATTAAGCTAGGAATCGTGATGGATATATGATATGAAAGAGAAACTCAAATAGTTTTATCTGCAAACTTACACTTGTGCAATGTGAGCACCTTTCGTGGTTTGTAAGCTTAACAAACTGAAGTAACTGAAAACAATACAAACCTGGTTTTAAATTTTGCCGTATAATTTCTAAAACTTTCGACACTAGAATTGTTAATTCACGACTGGTCTTTCGAAAGAATTGCGTCCTTCTACTCGGACTCTCACACGCATTAGAGTTTCTTTACAAGCCCTAGGCAAAAAAACCTCTAGGCATGACTTAGAAAGCAGTAATGGCAAGAAACTATAATTATTGAACTCCCTTGCGAACAATTATTGAAGAATAAGCTTTATGAAATAAACAGTTTATAAAATTTGAAAGAAAGTAAAAGTATTTATGAAACTGTTTGAGTTGTCCTTTCATTCTATGTATCAATTATGCACCCAAACATTCCGCAGCTCAAAAATATTTTTATAATTAAAAATGAAAGTATCGGTTTGGAGGCTAATTATATTAGAAATTGTAATAATTTATGCCAGGACCAAACGTAGGCATATAATGTCAGCATATTCAATTTGAAGAAAATTTGTAGCTAGAGTTAGCCGACATGGAAAACGAATAGGAAAGTTAGCGAAATTCAGCAGGACATGCCGTGTTGATCCTGCATATTAAGCACACCTCTCTCCCTTTTGGTGTTTTCCCTTTTTGCCCGGCAACCGCTTCGCAACATTCGCAATACTCGCAACCCCCGCTCGCGAAATGAAAGCGAAAGTTGGCGGGCGCAAAGAGGTCGAGAGGACGTGCAAAGGAAATGCAAGTACAGGACCTCTTGCGGGTCCTTAGAAAGGACCCTATTAGTTCTTAGCGCTTTTCGCTCGACTCACCTCTCTCAAACACCCCTCCCACCATCCACTCACCCAAATACCCACTCGTCGGCGAATCCACTAAAGGCCCGGATGGTCTACCGCCTTCGCTCGTTTCGTGTCCTTTTAAAGGACGATACACCTTTTACTTTGCGCTCTGGCGGGTCCCCACTTGGAATTTGATTAGAAGAGTCAAAGTGTCCTGCGAATTACTTTAATATTGCAAACTTGGGAAATCCTCGGGCTTTTAATTATTTCTGTGGGATTAGATAAGGATAAGTAAGGACAACTTCTATAGACTTACGAGGTTAATATTTAATTCTGCCCTGAGAGGTCGGAAAAAAACCCGGGAAAGTCATGGAGAGGAGGATATTTGAAGGAATAATTAATAAAATTGATTTGTGTGTTTTTTTTTTCGGGTATATTTTGCAAAGGTTTGCAGGAAAACACAAAGTATACAAAGTTGGATCTGGAATTGATTCATATTCGGGAGGAAAAAGTTTCGCGCAGAAGGGAAAAAGGACAAAAGGGCACGGACGAAAATGAGAAAATTATGTCCAGGTGCCATTTGATTTATTGGGGTTTCCCAAGAATGGTCATAACTCTTGTAATTCCCAAATAAGGTTAAAAAATGAAAAGTCAGGCAGAAAAATAGATAAAAATAGTTCGAAAAAAATCGTTAAACTTCAACGTACCAAATTTAATATTAATTTCGTTAAGAGTGTAATGAAATTCACGTTCACGATGACGTAGAGAAGTCAACAAGTTATTTTAAAATTACGTTTTCACAAAAACTAATAATCATAAAAAATCATGCAATACAACAATGGATAGTGAAATTTGAATCAGAGAGTTGTACAGAACTATTTTTCTATGATTAATTTAATATAACAGTGAATTATCGAAAATTCATTACTATTAGAAAGAGATGGAAACAAAATATGTTTCAAATCGTTTTGTTCTAGAACCAAAAATGGTAGAAAATCATGCAATACATCATTGGATAGAGGAATTCAAGTAGGAGGGTTTCAGGAAAAGATTTTGCTTTATTTAATGTTGTGTAGAAGATATGCATTTTAAAATATATTTCGGTGTTTTCAACTTAGGAGTCTAGAAAATCTAGATAAATATTTATATATCATCTAATGTCTTACAGCTATTTAACTCTATTACAATGTTACTTCAAGAACGTGTTAAGCTACCTGGTGAGGCATTTCCGAAAGTTAATCCCATTAGAAAGAGATGGAAGCAAGATATATTTAAAATCGTTTTGTTCTAAAACCAAAAGTTGTAGAAAATCATGCAATACACCGTTGGATAGCTGAACTCAAGACGGAGGGTTACACGAAAAGATTTTTCTGTATGTAATTTTATGTAAAAGATATGCATTCTAAAAAATTACTTCATTTTTTTCGACCAAAGGATCTAGAAAATCCAGATAAATGTTTATATATCCTGTAAAGTATTATAAATATTTAACTCTATTGGAAAGTTACTTTACTTGCTTTTTTGGTTAATTATCGAAAGTGCTATTAGAAAGAGATAGAAACAAGATATTTTCAAAATCGTTCTGTTCTACAACGAGAAATGGAAGAGAGTCAAACAAAATACCTTTAGATAAAGGAATTTAAGGCAGAAGGTTACACGAAACGATTTTTCTGAAACTAAATTGAAGTAAAGGATATGGATTTTAAAAAATGTTTAGGTTTTATCAACTTAAACGTCTAGAAAATCCAGATAAATGTTAAAATGTCGTCTAAAGTCTTATAAATATTTAACGCCATTGGTTCGGGTAGGACTGGAGTGCGTTGAAAAATATAGCCCATTTTATCCTTGTGCTATTGGCTATTGACCGAAGTTCCTTGGCAGTATTATGATAAGAATGACTAAAGACCACCGGTCGCTCTTCCGACGCCCGCCGCTTTCTTGGTAGGTTGACTATAAACAATAAACAAAAGCTGGCATCAACGTTTGACATAGTGCCTTGTCTTCTCTTCCGGTTGCCTTTTGGACTTTCGCCGTGATCTCTCGGCAGGGCTGTCGTTAGGCTTCCGGGTGGTGTCCGTTTGTTCTAAAATATCGCGGTTTCCGCCCGCTGGACGTCGTAAACAAGCTGTCTGCCTGCGCCAAGACTACGTGGCCAACTTAAGAAAATACTAGAGAGAAATATGGTATATTGTAACAGCGAAGATCTGTCTTTGTATCCTCGAGATAAATCAAGCTACGGATATTAGGTTCAGATGGGAACTATTGACGGATATTGAGGAATGGAATATGTTTTAATCGAAAGTTGTTATTGAAGAATAATTTCGTTAATTCATATCTAATAATTTTATTTTTGTTCCAGGTATGTTAGCATCCAAACTTCGATAAAAAGACGTACTGCTAAACGTATGAAACCGGTGGCTCAACCAAAGAAATAAATTTGCAAAAGTGATTAACAAAAAAAAAAAACTCTACTTTGTCAAACCCACCATAAACCATACAAAACTTACATAATACTTATATATCCCCAGTGGATAATTAATTATTATAATTAATGCAAAGAACCACAGAAATAGTTGAAGATCCTGTTCGAAAAACCATGTTATTTCCTTATAATCCTTCATGGACCCACCAAAAATGTTGAAAATCCCGTTCAAAGACCATAGCAAGTCTTAATGATCCGGTTCGAGACCATGACAAATGTTGATTATCTGGTGTTGTTTGTAGCAGTAGAAATGCTGAAGATCCTTTCCAAGATATCATGAGAAGTCACTTCGAAGGGCCATGACAAAAAAATTGTGCATCTAAATACATGAAACGTGCGCCTCCATCAAAGAAATAAATCTACAAAAATGACTAACAAGCGTAGCTCTATTTTGTGAATGTCACAATAAAGCTTTCCAAACTCACATAATATTTGTACATCCTCAATGGATGATTAATTATTAATGGATTATTAATTAATATTATCCATCTGATCCGGTTCGCCGGACCATGATTACTTTTAATTATTCGGTGCTAAGAACCTTGAAAAACGTTGAAATGCCAAAGACCATGTCATTTTCTCATATTCCGGTTCCTAAATCCATAATAATAATGAAATTCCCGTTCGATGGACTAGGTCAAATCATACTGAATGCGAAGTGCAAAGAATCATGAAAATGTTGAAGATCCTTTTCGAAGCACCATGAGAAGTGGTTATAAGATGCTTCGAAGGGCCATGATAAAAAACTGTGCATCTAAAAGTATATAAGCGGCGCCTCCATCAAAACAATAAATCTACAAAAATAATTAACAAACATAGCTTCACATTTTCTGAAACCCATCATGGAACTTTCTAAACTTATATACTATCTCAACAACCTCAGTAAATATTAAACACTTTGATAATTAATTATTATGCTCTGCACATATGCGTAACTTTCCAACTTTTAGCACTCAACTTTCAGCGAACTATGCTATTAACTATCGTATTAAATATGCACCATTCTATACGTCTATATACGATATGAAACCGATGCGCGCTGGCGTTGTTTGCGACCCTAATTAGGTTTTAATTAGATTTTAATTATTTATTGTCGTATTTCTCGCAATTTCTGGATTTTCGGCGTCGCCGCCGGCGTCGTTGTCGTTTGTTTGGCGGCTAATATTGAGATAGGTTCAATTTCGGCACGGTTTCTTATTGAAGCTTTGTCCTGAATTTGCCTCGACGGCTGCGGCCGACGTGAAGGACACGCGTTTGATGAATCGTGCGCCAAGGGGGCACACCCACTATTGTTTATCTGGGCGCTTTCGCCAAAGCCTCGCGCTTTGTCCCGGGCGCTGCTGTGCTAATCCAAGAAGCGCCAAAACGATTGGCGCAAACCGAGGTGGTTTGGTTTGGAAGCAAGAGGAGTGAAGAGAGTGAAGGAAGGTGGGGCTTAGGAGGAAGGGAGTTAGGAATAATATGCTAAACGCTTTCGGCAAGATGAAAAGGGGTCTGTTGTGGGCTGATAGGGGTGGTTTTGAGACGAGCGATGACTCAATCGGCGATTAATACGGGAGGAGAGGTTAAGTAGGAGAAGGGCGAATTATAAGGTGGTCCATTCTAAATATTCCGAGTAAAGAGGTGGGGTGAGGGGGTTGGGAAATGCTGATTAATGATTTAATTTAATTTGGAAAAATTTTAATTTGTATTTTAATTTAAGATTAAAATCAAATTAACGAAAATCAATACGTAACCCAATATATCTTGACAAATTATGTAACATTTTCGATTTTATAATATATTGTGTTCGGAACCGCTGTAGACGGTCGTTGTATCTATTCCAAGTTTTATGAAGTTCAATAGACAGAATATTGGAGAGAAAAGGCAGATTTTTGGACAGCAAGACTACAATTGAAAGATATTTTACGACGTGCACATTTGTCGATATGTTATGGAAAGCATAGCCGATCCGATGGTGAATTGTTTAGGCATGTCTGGTGAACAACCTCCCGCTGCTCTGGTAGGTTAGACTTAAGAGTGTCGAAATGTGCATCGCAGATGTTTGGGCAGAGCTGTGCCTACGGGTAGCGTATCGTGAATTACCTTGTAGGTCTTGAGCGAGAGTGAGTGGTAGGCGGGATGTACGTGGATTGGCTGAGGGTAGGCCAGAAAGGTGGATGAGAAGTTGGGGGAGTGAAGCTCAGTCGAGGTTTTGTAACATTTGTGTAAATAAAGTTAGTCACAAGCCATACTTCGTGGTATCAAGATTTTCCCGCAGCTCAATCATCACTGTCAACGAACGGGTAGTTCGGGTCCTGCTAAAATAAAGGACCTTCAGAGTTTTCGTCCAAGGTTGATGTTGTGAGCAGGCAGGCTGTTCGCAACATATTGAACAGAAAAAGAACAAAGAAAAGGGAAAATATGTGTATGTTGATTTAGGAATTGTGCTTCCTTCAGTGAAAATGTCGAAAAAGTCTTGATCATCAGGTTCGAAGGTCCATGAAAAGTCTTGATCCAGTTCTGTAGACTTTGAGTAGTCTTGATGAACTGTTACGATGGCACATGAATCTTAATCTAATTTGATGAACCCTGGAAAGTTTTTCTGATCACGTTCGAAGGACAATTAATAGTCTAAAGACCTCGGTTCTTGCATCGGTATTTCAATCCCTGGTTGTGCTGATGGATGCATCATCAATAATCGGGATGATGCGTTTCGAGAAAACATGAAAACTGTTGATACGGTTCAAAGGAAAGACTCTGATGATCATGTTCAAAAAACCATTAAAAAGGTATCCATCGATGACCAGGGCTTTGATGCCTAGGTTCAAAGAGCCATGAAAAGGCATGCTGATTTGAAAAGACCATTAAAAGAATGAAAGGTACTCGCTTCGAGTAATTCTAGTTGTGGTGCAGAGAAAGGACAAATCTTAATGAGCTAGTTTGAAGGGCAATGAAGTCTTAAATGACCAGTACGAAGTACCTTGAGAAATCTTTATGATCCGATTCGAAGGATCAATATATTCCAAGACATTTTATCAACAATCAAAAGTCCACTCCATCGATGATTGAAAACCCCCCAGAAAAGAGCCTAAAACAAAGAAAACTTACCCTATACCGTCTTAATTCCTAGAAAACTAAGAAAAATACAAATTAAAGGTAATCGTACTAAACCAAGAAACATCTGTTTCTATTAGGCATTCCGTAATATCCTTAATCCTACTAAGTTCCTTCATAAGGGTGCAAACAATCCCTAAACGCACTAATTAAAAGCCTAAAAATGCGCTTCGCTTCCACTCGAAACCGCACGAAATCCAACCAGCCTCGGTGGGACCCATCTGCGCGGGTCCTTTCGTCCTCAAATTGCTCATTTCGCGCACTGATTTACTCTTGCTCGTTCGCACTCTGCACGTCTGCGTCCGCCCCCTCCGTAATTGGGTCCTCTTCGTCCGCTGTAATGTAGCAAACCCGGCTTACACCCCTTCCACTCCCCCAACCCTCCTCTCAACGTCCCTTTTGATTATGGCCTCACCTGATTTCGCATTTAACGAACTCCCGGCTTAATCGTGCGTCGGGCGGATATAAAGGAGTAATAGTTTCGAGCACTCGTTTCCGATTCGTCCTCATCCGCACATTTTGTCGGGTATATATCCTTATACCATAGCGATGCGCGACATCATCTTGTATGAACGCACTCTGCGAAAGAGAGAAGGACTTGATCGAATTAGGGCGGCGTAAAAGGGACCGGAAGAGCAAGACGCAACTCTGCGAACCGAGGGCCGAGGGTTGGGATTTAATGAAATAATTTGCATTTTTCATTCTTATCTGCGTTTTCTTATTTACCTTCTCTCCGCAATGTATTAGGACATTTACGGGATAAGGGAGTTGAGAGGATAAGTGCTTAAAAACGTGGAAAATTTATTTTTTATTACCTCGGGTAAGCTTATAATAGTGCAACGTGATTTTAATTCTTTCATATTAGTTTCTAAGAAGGAAAAGAGGTGAAAACAGCATTAATGCGATTCAATTATCGATGAAAAATGGTAATTTCATTATACTTTAATAGAAATTGGAATTTTTTATACTTAATTTTCTAAACTTAAGTATTTGTAAAAATCAACAAAAAGAATGTAAAAGAAATCCTGAAACCCTTAGAAGGGATAAGGTTAAGAATGACTAAAATGGTGGAGGTGCCGGTGTAATTAGCTTAAATCGCATTAAAAATTACGATTAAAATGAATAATAACTGAAATCGATATTATTTTCTATTGTTACAAGCCTACCTACATTAGTATAAATGAAGCTTGTTTATTGTAAATTGCTTTGTTGAATCTAAATTGTCAACAAAGTGAAGCAAAAGACACTAAAATACTCTCATTTTAGTGTCTTTTGCTATTCATCAAATAACTATGATTCTTTTACTGAAAACTACTGAAAAATCTTGATGATACGTTTCGGAAGACTATGAACAGTCATCATGTTTGGGTGTGAAGGACCATAACGAAACTTGATGATGCAGAGTGTATGACCAGCAAGAATCTAAATGATCCGGTCCGAAGGACCATGAATAGTCTTAATCTGGTACTTAAAATTAAGATTTTTAAATTTTTATAAGTATTCGTAGAAGTCACAAAATTTTTAAAGAAATCCAGAAAACCTTGTGATTTTGAAAAGTTGGTATTTTAGTAAGAATGACCATAAATGGTGGAGGCGGCAGTGTATGAAGGGTTTCCTCATTATAATTGTAAAACAGACTAGCAATATAAATATAGTGAAGGCGCTTGAGGAATAAGGTTCACCCAATAAAATTATAAATTGAACTGGTCATATTAAAAATACTGGAGCCACCTCGTTAATGTGTGAAAATCAAAATAAACTATAGTTATATATTTAAAATTGTAATTTTTAATAGATAAATCCATTTTTCCCATATAAAATGCTAGAATTACCTTATATTTGTATGGCTTTGAAGAGTAAAACTATTTTTTACCCCAGACGTTTTCTAAAAACTTTTCTAAAGGAAAAAAAGAAATTCCCCTAAACCCTTTGTGAAAAATACACCAATAGTCCATCTTTATTACATCCAAGTCAATGCTTTCACTGGCTATTGCGCTTAACTTTGTCCTGAATTTTTCCGGTATCCGCACGGCACCGGCCACCGGACGTGCGCCACCGCCCCCAGGACCGTCATATGCTAGTTTTATTGACATGCTTTGTTTTACGACTGCATTTACACACACCCACACACGTCGGCCAGCATTGTAGAAAGCTCAAGGATTTATTCGAGCTTTCTACCCGGCATTCCGTCCATTTGCTTCCTTTCCATGTGTCCCTTTGTCCTTTTGTTGGATTGCCTTTAAAATTTCTTTATTTTTCATTAGTGACAGTATGTTACGACTATTTTAAAATACATCCCCGTTATTTTAGAATTCTTGTAAGTGCTTGTAAATACTGGTAAGTAAAAAGGTGAACGATTTTTCTGATATTTAGGAGTGAACATTTTTTTTTAGTGGCATAATAAATGTGATGAAAGAAAGGTGGGAAATTTGCGAGAAATAGCGGATATTTGCAGCTTTAGTTTTAGAAACTGTCAAATATCTTCCGGGCGCGCGCAGCAGGGAGCATTGAGCGGCGGACCGCCCGTCGTCAAACTTCCGCCCTCCAGATATAACGATCTTTATTTGCTTGCTTCCACTCTTGGCTGTTGCAAAATGTCGGGGCAGAAAAACGGAATAGTTGGATGCTTATAGTAGGACGAACGGATGTGTACGACAAATGTTTTGTGGGGATGTTTCGTCTTCATTTTTTTGTTGGTGATATGCTGAAAAAGGAGTTTTAAGGGTGGTTTGTGTAAACTAAGTTTTTTTCAAAATAATGGATAACACGATAAAAGAAGGCTTAGACGGAGTTTTTCAATGATGTATGAAGTAATAATTGGAAAGAAGGCTTTCTATTATTTAGGTATAAGTATGGGAACCTTATTGTTAGTACGAGAATAACGTTCACAATCAGGATGGGTGTATTCATAAATTTTGAGAAAGTGGCTGACAAGAAGAAGAACAATAAGGCACCTAGAAGTTGATTAGACATCTTATATAATATTTTCAATATAGAAGCTCTCATATATATTAGATACCACATACCTGCTTTGAGAAGTTCCTCACAACATATATGGTAATAAGCGGAAGAAGGCGATTTAAGGGTAGATTTCTAGTGTATGGTAAAGTTTTCTATTTAGAACAATTATGGGAATCTTATTTTAGATGTATACTTAATAAATACAATCAGAATGTCATAATGTTTCAGACACTTCTTGGCAATAAATATGATCTATATTGCGCATAAAAGCGGATTTGAGATCCTTAAAATATTCTATTTCCTGATTAAAAAGCTCGGTTATATATTGGACATTATATATATTATATATTCGACTATAAAAATTGTAATTCCCAAAAGCTCACATTTTTGGAAACATACTAATAGCAGAAGTGGTAATAAGCTGAAAAATAATGTCAACATCATGGTTGGTGTAAGCTTTATATACAATCAGGAATTATTAATATAGTTAGAGACTCTTCCTGACAATGAGGAAGAATATCAACGCTCATGAAAGTGGACAACTTTAGATATTACTATTCCAAACAAAATCTCTCTGCATTATAATTTTGTTAATAAT
>JAODAC010038519.1:0-12482 GCA_027575185.1 Mimaenictus wilsoni
AAAATCCCGTTAACACAAGTTATTTCTATATATGTACTACACGTACAAAAAGTTTCATTCAATTTGGTGGAGGACAAGTGGAACACTCTCCTTGTTAGATGGCAAAACGTACAGCGTCCTTAAGTGGCCGTGTATAAAGATAGGTTTACTTGAGCAGTGTACTATATGTTATTATTTGTGTTTAGTTGGGGTCGTTAGAGTAGAATTTTAATATTTTGGTAGAAAATAAATTAGTATCGCAACTGTAATGTGTGGAGTCACCGAAGAACACAAGAACCTCACTTAGAGATTCCTCCTTCATCACTTTTTGTTGTCGTAGTTTTCGTTTCTTCGCAGTTAATAAAACATATTCAATCAACACCACAACTCCGTATGGGTCTTACTCAAACATATAAACATTGCCTAAACTCAATCGTACAATTTAATTTCTAAAAAATAAAATAATATGAAGTAATATTAGGTACATAGAGCTAAATATACGTATTTGAAGAAAGTAGGACATATTTTGAGAAATGCTCGAATGTCAGTGATTTCGAAGTGCACTTGGCGTTGATATGCAGTTTGCAATTCCTTGCGGTTGTTAATAATCCTCAGTGCACTGGCGGAAGAAAGGAGTGCACTTTGTGAAGCAGTGGTGGCATGGCGTCGCCGGCGTCGGCGGCGGTGTAAGGCTATCAACACCATCACTGGAATGTGTTGTGGATGGCAAAACACAAATACACTTCGTACGTCGACAAAACACAACTGAACGCGATGAGGAAAAATCGCGTAATGTGCATCAGAGGGTTTCGAGGGAGGCGGCAACCGCAAGTCTGGCGTTTTGTCCTCCTTCGAGTGGCTGGCGCTCGGGCTTGACGGGTACATGAATGCCAGAAACTGGGGAGAAGGATTAAGGAAAACATTTGTATCCTTGGTAAAGTGCATCATTCCCCTAATGATGCGTCATGGGAATATCGCACATTTTTTAGAAGCTTATTCTTAGAAAATCCAAAGTTTAGTAAGTGTTTATCGTGTTTGGTATTTGCAACATAACATAGCCTAAGTTGCATTAAAAACAATTTACACAAATTAATACAAGTTAAATTCTTTTAAGGCGTTGCCGGCGTATTTCTAACCGGAACAAGTGGCCTTAATTAATTGATAGGGCAGGGTAGTGATCTGCACGGTTGTGTGCGCCTATCAGTTTCAGTAAATTCACCCCATCCCTCCCCCGGCATTGACAGTTTGGTATATTAGGGGCTAGGGCTGTTACATCATATACCCGGTACACTGATCGCATGCTTTCGTCAATTTGTTTTTGTCACAGAACTCCATAGATATAGTTATCTAAAGCTTCCCAGCAATGCTCGTGGTCAATAATCAGTGTAACGATACTATCGTCAGCTAATTTCTGGCCCATCAATTTTTGCAGAACCTTTCGTGCGCTGTTCCAGTGACGAAACTGAAAGACAGTATGCTTCTCTGTCTTCTTCCCCGCAGTATCCGCATTCAAGATTTGAAGAGATTCTCCCCAAAGCTCTCCCATGTCCTGTTATGAACTGCGACATCCATCTTGTAATTTCCCCATGTTTCCGTCCCAGCCATGGCTTTACAACGGGAATTAGGCGTCTGGTTCACCTTCCCCAGGCCGCTTTCCAACTTAACGCAACTTGATATAACTTAACGCTATTCAATTTACCGCTATTTTAATACAACCCAGTATAATTGAACGTAACAGAATACGACTTAACACAACTTAATACAACTTTAAGCAACGTAACTTAATGCAACTTAACATAACTTAATACGTAACTTAAGTTACATGTACGGTTGCATGTACGGTTACATAACTTAATTTAACGTAATTTAATATTACTTTACGCAACTTAATCTTACTTAATGTAACTTAAGGCTGCTTGAAATTTCTTAATATAACATAACTCCACATATTACGCCTCTTTAACGCAACTTAATACAATTTAACGGAACTTAATACAACTGAAAGCAACGCAAATTAACATAACTTAACACGTCTTTTTAACGTAACCTAATGCAAATTAATACAATTAACAGCATCTTAATGTTACTTAATGCAACTTAATATTACTTCATACAACTTAATATTACTTAAGGCTACTTAATATTACTTATTATAACTCAACGCAATCAAATTCAACTTAAAGCAACGCAACTTGCTATTACTTAACCTAACTTAATATAACTTAACGCAACTTAATACAACTTAACACAAAACAACTTAAATTTACGCAATTTATCGCAACGTAAAATTACTTAATGCAACGTAATACAATTTAATTTCTAGAAAATCTCCCAGAATACATGTAAGCCGTTCTATGAACCATATTCTCCTCGTTCTAGAAGCTTCAATAGAATAAAAATCTTTATGATTTTTATCACTTGTCGCCTCCACGCACTATTTGCCTCCTCCCTCGAAACTGCACGAGTAAAGTTTATGTTTATTGCCCACCCCAAGTGTTTGCGATGGGTGGGTGTGGAATGAAAACATGATTCAAAAACAAGATTCGCCGACCAAACAAGCTGCGCTCGTTCCGAAAGGCGTCATTATAGTTTAGTATTATGGCAACAACTGGCGTGGAAGGCAACCGAAAATATATCGACTACCCCACTACTTTTCATAGTTTTCTTTCGGTTCTCCCAGCCGTTTCTATCCAATTCCAACTCCTTTCTCTTCTGCTATTATCCGAGCAACTCGACTCCTGGATGTGGAACCACAAACAATCTAATCGCGTCCTCCCAAATACGTATCCGTACGTTTCGCTAGGTTATGTCTAAGTTATGTTCAGCCGAGTTCCCCAGATGTTGCTTTGGAACAAAAGGCGCACAATAAGAATAATAGAAACACAAAGTTGCCCGCTTGCGTTCACTTTGAGCGTGAAATATGATAGTGTCCAGTTGTGGCCAGTAGATATATCCCCAGGAGTCGGTTATCCGGTGTGAGAGGGGGTGGGAGGGATGGGTCGACTTATTCCTCGTTTCCGATAGACTAAATTCGACTTAAGGTTGAAGGTTGGAAGGATGCAGGGATGTAGGTGGACGTAGGGATGCAAGATCGAGGGACATAAGACAGGGAAAAATGCTGGAGATTTACTCAATTATTTATATATCGACGGGTAGGGATTTTCGTTTGAAGCTGTCTTCCTATATGGACCTAAAGTCTTCAGATAGAGAAGAAAAAAAAATAGATTGATGCAAAGAGGTCGATATAACCTATTTTCTCGTCCACACAAAGTAATAAATATAGTTATGTTTTGTTCTTATGACGATAACTTAGAAATATAATGTATGAAATATATCTTAGATGTCACCGTAGGTAATAGAATTGTAACCTTTTGAAAGTTATGAATTAATTCACATAAAAAGTTCTACAAACATGTGGTTGAGATATATTTTAACAAAAATGTGTTAAAGTCAGTTCAGTGGGAATCTGTAGGCAACCCGTATATCAACGCATACGATGACAGTGTAAGACGTACGACGGCCAACACGAACATCATCGAGGGTGGCCGATATCCAAATACAGATTTCAAGGTCGTTTCGGAGAACTTATTGTAACGATATTAGCGAGAGTAATTGCGAACTAGGCGTCGCAAGGCGGAGTCGGTTCTCTGCGGCCTTGCCAGGCAGGTGATATGGAGTTCGGGTTGTTTGAGCTTTTCACTCGCTAGTAATGCCACAAACCTTAAATTATTCTAATCTATTCACAAATGTTTCTTTTATATAAATCTATTACTATTAAATAAAAAAACTGAAATAATACTGGGTTGCATACGTTAAAAACACTCATAAACCTATAATATTCAAAATATCAGCTAGATGTCACTATAACTTACAATGGTTAGGAAACAGATTACGTAAAGTTAATTGGCATATTTTTACGGTTGCATATATTTATTGTTGAATCGTTCATAAATCATTTCAAAATATATCCAGGTTATTTATCATCCTCTAGGTTGTTTTAAAACAAAGAAAATACACAGTGCAAAACATTGTAAGCAGATAAGACTTCGAAAACAGTTCGTGAAAATACGCGAACAATGAGCTTTCCACGTGACCTGGATAAACTGGAAAAACGATTGGAAAACCACCCAGCTCAACAAATCGACTTGGGATCATTTCACCGCGATTGTTGAAACAAAATGGCCAATTAAGTTCCCTTTCATCAAAAACTAGCTACAGTCTCTAAACTATGCAACCTACAACCCACCATTTTGTTTCTCATCACTATTCACCCTTAGGATAAATTTCCAATCCGGGTATATGTATTATGTTGGAAATTAAAACTTTAAACTCCTTGTATTGTCCTGGAGAATAAAGGTGGTGTAGCTGTGAGTTGGAGGTTAGCTACACTTTGGTTGCAGCTATGGCTATGGCAGCTATTTCCCTGTTTTGTTTGCCAGCGCGTAAGAATGTAAGAAGGGTTGCCTAAAAGGGGTCGCTATCCGAGGATTTGCGCCGGGCGCAGGTGAAAGATTTTGAGCGACGGATTGTTTTCTTAACTGCTTCATCAATTCACTTAAAACTTTATTACTTTCGCGCGCAGGGCGCGACTCGGTTGCACGTCGCGTGAAAGTCTTGAACTTTTAACTCTCATCCTCCTAAAGTTGGAGGTTCCACAACCGCCCATCCCAACAAAACCCCGCTCCGAAAAGGAGCCACCCGACAGCGCGAGCTGGCAGTTTTAACACCTGCCGCAAATTTACACCCAGCACTTTGTACTTTCTTTTCCTTTACATTCCGCCACCCTTGACGCAACAGCGTGAGAGGCGTTTAAATACACGGCTTCAGACCGGCGGCCATCTTGTAAAAGTTAAAAACAAGTTTTGGAGGTTGCTAGATTTAAATGTGGTTATATTTATGTGTTTTAAAGAAATTGTCTTAAGAAATTGACGTTTGTGGGTAAATTTGAATGAGATTTAGTAATATGCTAATGTGATTGAAATGTGAAAGAAGAAAATCTGAGAATTATATATATAATCAACAACCTTTTTCTACCACATAGTTTGGTGGTGTCCCGGCCCGATCCGGTCTCGCTACTGATGGTGGTACTGCTCTGAACTCTTGTGAATAAGGTTTTTTTGCTTGCAAGCGAATCACCCAACCTTCGTTCGCCTTTTTTACGGCGGAGTCAGGAGTTCACCGACGGCGCCGCAGTCGCTTGTTGAGTGGGGAGACCAAGCGGTCACCCATCTAACGCGTAGCCACGTCCGACGTTGCTTAACTGCAGTGATCTAACAGACTAAATCTGAGAATTTAATTTATAATTATTACCTGGTCATAGTTCGGAAAAGTACGGAATTTAAAAGTATGTTCTTAATATTTTCTAATCATCAAGATGTTAAAATAGCAACCTTAAAATTTCAGTTCATTTTGACGATTCGTATCACCGAAAATGATATACACATCATTTAGAGGTGTATTTTGACAAGTTCTGTGTCTTCTCCCACTATTACTTTCTTTCACGTGTGCCTGCAATCCTCTCTATAGTTCGCCCTCTCAAAAGAATAGCAACATTCTACCAATTCGAGTGTTTCTGTTCTTTTGGTTGACTAAATTTGATTGTCATTTAATCTATAAAAATAACTAAAAATAAAATTAAAAAATAAACGATAAAATTATTAGTAATTAACAAATCACTTCACACTTCAAGACAACTGCAAAACATGCAATTTTCCTTAATTTTCCTATTTTAAAAACAGCATTGTCTCGGTGAATAGCAAAATAAACCCGCAGAGTTTCCTAGTCGACAACCGCATATTGAGCAGTGCGAAAATTGTAGTTGAAACAGATTAACACGAGTTTTCATCCCTCGGCATTGTGTGTTAATTAATTAAATCTCGCAATTTAGATAATTCCTGTCTGTTCCTGCTAATGTGGCTCCCAATGGCGGGGTCGTAGCTCGACGGCGGCTAGACTATGACTACATTTCCGGTATCGCAACGGCGCTCTTTTGCGTGCGAGAGGCGGCAGTTGTATAGGCAGTGTGGGTGGCAAACCGCCTCCTGCAACCAGCGCAAATATAACCGCTAGTTATCCGAGTTGCACGCCGAGCGAACCTTTAACAACTACGTCGTAGTACATTTATTTAATTTATATCAGCATCCTCCACTACCAACACCATCCGAAATCACCTCAATCTGACGCGAACATGATTATAACTTACTGATTGGACGCTAACTGATTAATCCGTTGTTTACTTCGTTTTTCTCACTAAGAGAAATTTAATATTAGTTCCAAAATGTTGCCAAAACTTGTGTAAATACGGTTGTAAACCTACACCATCTGGTTTATTGTTATTACTGTGAATATAACAGCATGAACCCGGGAAAACAGTAATTATTCAATATTTTATGATGTTGTGCCGAGATTTCCACGGTGTACAGAGTGCTTCATTGTTTCATTTTCGGGGTTGGCAGTGTAGATGCATTCTAAATGCACGTAGTGTGGCTACACGCAAATGAATTAGACATATTTGGAAATTAATAACGTGCTGGTCGCAGCTTTCTCGGCAAATTACGGCATTGATGCATTATTAATCATTGCGAAAACTATCTTCAAACAAATGATGGTTGAATTAAAAATGAATATTGCATAAACAGATAAATTGCAAACTGCAATCAAAGGATACACAAATTTGGCTTGATTTATATTTTATGTTGTTTACTTTGTCGTTTATTGCCTGCCTATATTTTTAACTGGCCATATCACGTTGCTTGTATTCATTGTTTTCATTTGATGTTATAATGGTTGCATCTGATGTTTCATTTGATGTATATTTGATTGCATATATTAAAATCTTAATCACACTCATTTCTTACCTTAGACGTCCGTCAGACTGCCAGCATCGCGTGGCTTCGGTTGTTACTTCCAGTTGCTTCATCTCCTTTTAAGTATATTCGTCAGATAAGGATAGGGTAAGAAGCATGAAGCTGAAGTCTGCGTTGTGGCAGGCCCTTTACACCGATTGCTTTGATCTATATCAATAATGCTTTCTTGGTTGCCTATATTGACTGAAAAATCCAGTGTTAAGATGATCCATGTCCGATGGTACCACGTAGTGGACGAATGGTGGAACTAAAAGATAAAATTCGAACTTTATTTTAAAATATTTTCGATATGCAAATCTTAGAATTACCGTCGTTTTGTTATTATTTGCTATGTTATTAATGTTTTACATTGGAAATATAATTTATTTATTCAACAACCTTTTTTTACCCCATAGTGGTGTAAGGGAATAGTAACTTTCACCCGGCCCAATCCGGTCTCGCTACTGATGGAACTTGCTCTGAACTTTTGTGCATATGGATTTTTCCGGGGGGAAAACCCGAATCAGGAGTTCGCAGACGGCGCCGCAGCCGCTTGTTGAGTGGATAGACCAAGTGGTCACCCATCCAACGCCTAGCTACGTCCGACGTTGCTTAACTACAATGATCTAACGAGCACCGAGCTCCACAACGCGGCAAGCCGCCGCTTAAGGAAATATAATATAAAACATTAATAATAAAAGTAAACAACATGAAATCACGTTGTGAACACACAAGTCCACTTCAAAGCTACTCCTATAGACTTGCGGCTTTAGTTCTCGAGTTCATACACAGATGGTGTAAGCCAGGTCGCAATTGAATAGAAACTGAATATGTTTGAGAGCACATGTGAGCCACGAGCAAATGCGCAATATCCAAATATCTGTAGAATCAAAGCAGAAGATTCAATACGATGCGACGCACCCCACAAGAACGAGTGAAGCAACTACAGCTCAACCTATAGCGAATAGAACGCAATATAATTTCGTATAGTAAACACTGTGTAACTAGGCAACCACACTTACAATCTTCCACGAGCTTGGTTGTCTATAGTGTGTATTCACTTGTCTGTTCACCCAACAACTCTCTCTACTCTCTCTCTGCCCTCTCTACGAAACGAGAGCTTTTTATAAGGGAAATAACATGAATTAAATTTGCGCTCGTTTATTAGTTTACTACTTATAGTCTATCGGTATAGCTCGTCTCCTTCGATGGGGGGAAATTGAACGTTATCGGCAATAAATTAATCTGAGAGGATTAAAACAGCACCTGTGCCTGTAACAATGACGAAAGTGGAGAGCTGTCACGTCACGCTCGGCTTGAGGGACAATAAAGGACAATAAGCGATAAACAATTTATGTTTGCGAAAGTTCCACCGGTTCCACCTTTAACTTTGCGCATTACGGCTGCTTCTCGAAGCTGGCTTTGTTCCAGGAGCGTTTTAATGCGCTATTAATTTATCACAAGGCTCACCCACGTCAATAAAGTCTGAAAGAGATAAGCACGGATATAATTTTATAGATTACACAATGAACCTCGTACCACTCATCAGCGCCATCTATTATTCAGTGGTTTAGTAATTACTTAGTTTAGTACTAACAATCAGGAATAAGCAAATATTGAACGATCATGGCTTCGTTCAATATTTGTTTGTAAAATAACTTGATTTTGATGTAATATCGGCTTGAAATTCAACCATTCGAGCTTCAGTACTTCATACCTCATTGCAATCAACTCAAAACAATGTCTATCAACGCCATCTATTATCAAACAGCTTAGTAATTATCGATCTAACAGCAAACAAACAAGTTATATCAATTTGAAATTAATTTTTGAAATGTCTACAATTCCCTAGTAAACCAGATTCATATTGATTCACATCACATAAAATATAATTTAAGGTTTTGCAAATATTTAAAGCCTTCTGACGTTTGGACTGCATATATTCGACTATTTTCCAGGTGGTGAAATGAATGAAGTCAGAAACAGGTATGAACGGATATAATTTTATAAATTACACATTGAACCGAATCGCTAAGCTCCATCTATTATTCAGAGGTTTAGTAATTACTTAGTTTAGTACTAGTTAGTTTGGTAATGTGTAAAGCTGTGTAAAATCTCTAGCCGTCACAAATTTCTTTCTTCCAGTTTTGTAAATTCTTCCAGGCTTTCCTATCGCTATGCTATCTTACTTTTATTGCTTTATTGTGCTTCTACTTTTCATTCCCAGAGTTGTTCGACCCGACACGGTCCCCGCTAAAGCTTAAAACCCTTGGTCCGTTTTATAGCACCGCGGTACCCTTCGCCGTTCGATTGCACTTCTCGGAACGGCGGACTTTCTGTCTTTTTCGCCGCTGTCTGGTGGTTTGCACAGCCCCACCGCAGTCAGCGGCTACGTACTCTGTTGCTAAGTCGCACCGACACGAGTCTCTGTCGCTCCGCTTGGTACCTCCCTCAATCCTACTTAAGTCCTAACTAACCAATAACCACGCACCGCGATCATCCCCGTTAACAATCTAACAACCTCAAAAGTTCAACCCCATGAAGAGCTGCTCCGAAATTCTACTATTTTTCTAACCTATTTCACTAGGTTCTCGACCACACTCACGAACACAACGTCTTCTCTTTTGTCTAGGCTCTGTGTTCGGCACTTACATTTGTTACTTTGTAATAAATTCTGTTGTTACTTGACGCAGTATACTTTTCACTACACTACGTTCACAGATCTCCCGTCTAAACGTTACGTAACACGCATTCCTCAGTAATAATAAGGAATAGGCAAATATTGAATGAAATCCTGAATAGTTTGTAAAATAACATGATTTTCATGTAATATCGAAATTAAATTCGACAAATCGAGCTTCATTACTTCCAAGCAATCGAATCAACACGTCATCAGCGCCAAACAGTTTAGTAATTATTGATATAACATCATAGAAACAAGTTTAACAGTAAACAAATAAGTTTAACATCTAACAAACAAGACAAACAAGTTATATCAATTTGAAATTAATATTTTGAAATTGACACAATTCCGTAGAGAACTAGATTCACATTAATTCACATATAAAATATAATTTAATGTTTTGCAAATATTTAAACTCTTGTGATGTTTGGGCTGCGTATATATATACGACTATTCACCAGGTGGTGAAATCAATTTCGACTCACGTTTAATTTCGCTAATTGTAAGTGCCATCCAATGCTCGTGCTTACATACTTAAATGAAGCGATATTAAATGCACTCCTGTGTGTATAGGTATATTTAATATGACTTTCGCCGTTCCAGTGTTCTTAGGGTGATAAAATAAATTATTTTTATTGCAAACGTGACAAACATGATAAAATATATTCGGGCTCTTAAATTTTCGTAAGCATAACAAGTATGTGGTAAGCATTAGTTGATTAAGTAATTAACAGGATGTTTATTTTTCCAAGGGAATGACTTCCTTTAAAGAAATACTTAAAAAAAACTGTCTCTTAGAGGGTGATTGCAGTAAATGGTTAATTAGTCATGGGGCACGTAGCATTCGGAGTGTGATTGACACTAGGTCGGCGGCGCGGTGAGGCGGCGAAAAGGTCCCGCCGACGAGGAGATGGTGATGGCGGTGGGTGGCGCCTCCGGCGACTGCGAACGTACGCTGATTGCGCTCGTTTTCCGGCCTGACGCCGGTGTCGTCGCCACTCTTCGAACACCAACCCACCACCCGTTGTCAGCGAAATAATCAACCAAATCAACGATGAAGGGTAGTCATAATTGTTTTCTGATTTTATGCATTGCTCAGTGTCTCCCTTATAGTTGATAATTGTATAGTTTCGTAAGGTATAGATGAGTATGAAGTAGTTAGAGCATCAGTCTTTTTTATGAAAGATAGTACGCAATGCGTAAAAATTTAAACCCTCGAAATTTGAAAATATATCAAACGCCTATGAAATTGCGGCGCAAAATCTTGTTTCTTCAATACAATAGTCGTGCGAACGCCCGCTCATAAATCCAAGTTTTGACTTGATTATCAGCAGAATCGTTGCTCCAAAGAGAGACAAATTTCCTATGCCTACAAATACTAAGGAAAAAATAAAGCATAGAAGTTCAAGTCGGCTTCAACAAACAAACATTTGTGTGTAGCTGTATAGGCATTTAGACGCTGAATGTATTTTGAATAGGGATTTGGTTGCGGTGCATATAACGTTCACAAGTATACAAAAACCAGCCAGTTGACTTGAAATCCATGGAAACCAATGAAATATGTTTCCATTATTACAGATTCTACAACCTTTTGATCACCACTAACAGATGACAGCACTGTTCCAAATCATAGAAAATAATCGAAAATAGTATCATCGATTAAGTTGATTATTATCGGGATCACATTTTTCGATAATAAATAATTATTATCGCCTTTTTCAATCGATAATAATCGATTTCCGATTATTTTTTGACACTCCTAGTACGCATAGTAGTCATTCAACTTTTCGGGTAAATTGTGCTTTGGGAGAAATTAATGATTGTACTCGAAATTTGTAGGGAATTACATTTTTTAGTGATTTTGTTGTAGTTTTTAAAAGGACAGGTCATGAACTTGACATCATTGATTTTTATGAGATTTGATGAGTCTTGATTAGTGATACACTAGAGTAGTGCTTCTCAACCTTCTTGTTTACAGAATCGACTGGAATGATTTCTATAGTCGCGTCGACGCGATCCCTATCATCGGCATCCAGCAGCGCCCTACTAGTCTGCGATGCTTGAGGGGACTGTCACACCGGCGGCGTCGTTTCGCCTAGCTTCGTCGAGCTTTGAATTTCGAAGCCCGATGCGTTCACACAGCGAGTGCACTTCGGCCCCGCATTTCGGTGACACCCACCCTTCGGCACCCACCCTTCGGCTTTGGTACGCCCACGTCTATACCGTTGATAGATTCATGACTTTTACACATGTTCAGATCGGTTTTCGATTTTTCTCCATTTCATCTTACCTACTTTTCGTTAGGAAGGTTCGTTATCTCCACAATGCTTGTAAAAATTTGTGAAACCCGACCAGTTTAAATACCCAGGTTTTGAGTAAACCTGCAACACTAACTATCTCTTTTTAACTACATTTGTTTGACAAGGGTAGGCATAGAAGCCCGAAGCCGAAGTCGCCGGTGTGAACGACGCTTAAGATGTATTTGGTATTATTCAAATCTGAGCCCATTCAAATCTTTCTTGGTCTTCCTCTTATTCGTTTTTTTTCCATCTGGAAGTGTACTAACCCTTTGTTTGGAGGACATTATGTTATCAAAGATGTAATGTTGGTTGCGGACGAGTTATGTGGATTGTTTTGTTTGCGATGGTAGGGGGAGATTGGAGGCGAGCTTGATGGTATGACGCGTGTGAGAAACTCTCTCTGTGTTCAGGTGGTGTGGAGTAATGGTGAGGAGGAAGGCCTATGAGAGGAAGTGGCGGTTCGGCCGCATACTGCCGATGATTGTGGCAGCACCGGCGTTTACCGAAATCGTCAGCATGACCGAGTCATACGAAAAATTACTGATGGTCGTAAACTATGGATTCTAACCTCCTCATTCCAATGTCAACCGTTTTTATGTGGCTTTTGTGATCATGCAATGTAATTTCTTGCACTTTATGTTATGTAAAGTTTTGTGGCGTGTGACTTTCTTCGAC
>JAODAC010038541.1:0-12475 GCA_027575185.1 Mimaenictus wilsoni
TAGAACTCTCTTAAAACACCTCTAAACTTTCTTAAAACTTCTCAAAACTCCCTTGATACGCCCTAAAACTCCTCAAATCTTTCAAACTGCCTTAAATAGTGCAACACCCCTTTAAAACTCCTCAAAATTCCGTTAAAACCTCCTAAATCTCCTCAAACCCTCCAAAACTCTCTAAAAACTCCTTAAAAACTCTCTTAAAACACCTCTAAACTCCCTTAAAACTTCTCAAAACTTCCTTAATACGCCCTAAAACTCCTCAAACTTTCCAAACTGAGAGAGATAATATACATAGTTGGAAGATGGTGAGCGAAAGATTATTAAAGATTAAAATGAGATGGAATGAAAAAGGAAAGAACCTTTATAATTGTCTATGGACCTTGCGAGAACGCAAAATCGGAAGAGAAGGAGAACTTCTGGGAGGCTCTGGACGAGGAGTCGATGGAGGAAAGAATTTACATCATGGGAGATCTTGAATGGGAGGTAAAAAAAGAGAAGAGGAAGGCCAAGGATGACTGGGGATAGAAAAATTGCAGAAATATTGAAAAGAAGGGGCATGACACTAAGTGAAGGAAGAAGGTTGATGGAGAATCGAATTAGACAGAAGGAATTCACCAAAGCATAAAAGTAGAACGTAAAATATATTTGTAAAAGTTTATAGTTTATGTTATGTTTAAATGTTAATGTATTTCGAGTATTTATAATCGACACCGTATAAAGGGTAAAGGGTTTTATTGTTTTAAGGCGTTTTATGGGAGTATTGAGAAGTTTTAAGGGAGTTTAAAAAATCCCTTATTTTAGAAGGTTTTGGAGGGATTGAAGAGTTTTTGGAGGTTTGAGAGGGTTTTAAAGGAGTTTGTAGGGTTTGAGGAGTATCAAGGCGGTTTAAGGGAGTTTTGAAGTGTTTTCACAGAGTTTTAAGGGATATTTAGCATGTATTGGAAGGTTTGAGGTGTTTGAGGAGATTTTATGGGAGTTAGGAGGTTTTAACGGAGTTTTGAGATGTTTAACGGGAGACTTAAGGGATTTTTAGAAGGTTTTAACGGAGCTTTGAGATATTTAACGTAATCTTTAACGTAAACAAAAAAACTATAGGATTATTAGTTGTAAAACTTACTGGCTCCTAAAACTGCCTTAAAATCTCCTCAAACATCTCAAACCTTCCAATACCTGCTAAATATCCCTTAAAGCTCGGTGAAAACACTTCAAAACTCCCTTAAACCGCCTTGATACTCCTCAAATCCTGCAAACTCCTTTAAAACTCCCCAAAACTCCTTTAAAACCCCTTAAAAATCTCCTGAAAACCTCCTAAAACTCTTCAATCCCTCCAAAACCTTCTAAAATAAGGAATTTTTTACACTCCCTTAAAACTTTTCAAAACTCCCTTAAAACGCCCTACAACACCTCAAACCCTCCAAAATCCCCTAAATATCCATTAAAACTCTCTGAAAACACCTCATAACACCCTTAAACCACTCCAAAACTTCTCAAACCCTCCAAACTCTCTTACAACTCCTCAACAATCCCTTAAAACCCCTCAAAAATCCCATAAAACCTCCTCAAATATGCGGAGGAATTACAACGAATTTAAAGGAATGACAATTTATGAGAGTTTCATAGAAGTTTTCTGTTTCTTTTTATAGAGTTTTTCAAAGCCTTACAATTAGCGTAATTTGAAAGTAAATCTTTAACGTAAACAAAAAAACTATAGGATTATTAGTTGTAAAACTTACTGGCGTGTATCCTGATAGAAGTGAATCCGAGCGATTGCGTAAATTGTGACGATCACGAACGGAATGCCCCAGCCGATAAGAACGAAATAGATCCAGATGTTGTCCCGGACGAAGACGACGACGAGCGAAATATGCAGATAGAGACCCTCGCAGAACATCCACATGTACGTGGCGATCAGGGAGTATTTGAGGAGGATTTCGACAGCCTGACACCACAACTGAAAAGACAATCATTGTTTATTTACTCCTATTTGCTCTACCTTAATGCAGGTGGAATTATTTTTTTATTAATATTCTATTTACTTTGATGTAATCTATATTTATTTATTTATTTATTTATTTATTTATGTAAATTTTGTGTAGCCTAGAGAAAGTACAGAAAAATTAAGAAAAAGTCTTTGTTTAGTTATCACAATGTATTTCGAGCCAAATAGTTGTTCAAAGTTGAAAAACCAGCAACATAAATCTTTTTTCAATGAATTTGCTTTTAATCTCAAATTACTCACAAAAATATGCTCTTTCAGATGATACTACTGCCCACTTCATTATTTTTTTTGGGGGGAGCGTAGCAAAACATTCTTTATCCCTTGAAACTAAATACAAAAAAGAAGAAAAAAAAAAAGGTATTTTAATAAATAGAAACGAATTTATTTGTGTCAACTCATCCGAGGACAGTTTTCCATGTGATTTAAGGCAATCTATTTTCCCTCTGCCCATTTTTGGGACATTTCTGTCAACAGTAAACTCCTAACCCTTATCTCCTTTACCCACATTAGCTTGTTTTCTTTACTTTCTTTCCTTGGTCATCCTGAAAATTGCGCTCAAAACTCTCTTAAAACCCCCTAAAAATTCCCTTCAAACCTCCTAAAACTCCTCAATCCCTCCAAAACCTTCTAAGAATTCCTTAAAACTCCCTTAAAACTTCTCAAAACTCCCTTAAAACACCTTAAAACTCCTCAAACCCTCCAAAACCGCCTAAATATCCATTAAAACTCTCTGAAAACTCTTCATAACAGCCGTAAACCACTCTAAAACTTTTCAAACCCTCCAAACTCTCTTACAACTCCTCAAAACTCCCTTAAAACCCCTCAAAACTCCCATAAAACCTTCTCAAACCCTCCGAACCCCCAAAAATCCCTTAAAACTATCTTAAAACTGTTTAAAATTGCCTTAAAACTCCATTCAAATAGCCTAAAACTTCTCAAACCCTCCGTAGCCTTCTAAAAATTCCTTAAAGCACTCTTAAAACCCTTCAAAACTCCCTTAAAACCTCCTAAAACTACTCAAACCCTCCAAAACCCCCCTAAAATTCCCTTAAAACTCTCTTAAAACACCTCAAAACTCCCTTAAAAGTTCTCATAAATCCATTACAACGCCCTGCAACTCCTCAAATCTTCCAAACTCCCTTAAATCACCTTAAAACCCCTTAAAACTCCTTTAAAACCTACTAAAACTCCTCAAACCCTCCAAAACCCCCTAAAATTCACATAAAACTATCTTAAAATACCTCAAAATTGCCTTAAAAGTTCTCAAAACTCTATTAAAACACACTCAAACTCTCCAAAACACCCGAAAGATCCCTTAAAACTCTCTTAAAACAACTTAAAACTTCTCAAAACTCCATTACAACGCCCTAAAACTCCTCAAACCCTACAAACTTCCTTAAAACTCCTCAAAACTCCCTTAAAATCTCTCGAAACTCCCCTGAAACCTCCTTAAAACTCCTCAAACCCTCCAAAACCTTTCAAAAATTCCTCAAAACTTCCTTAAAACTTCTCAAAACTCCATTACAATGCCCTACAACTCCTCAAATCCTCCAAATTCCCTTAAATCACATTAAAACCCCTCAAAACTCCCTTAAAATCTGCTAAAACTCGTCAAACCCTCCAGAACCCCCTAAAATTCACTTAAAACTATCTTAAAACACCTCAAAATTGCCTTAAAAGTTCTCAAAACTCTATTAATACACCCTCAAACTCTCCAAAACACCCGAAAAATTCCTTAAAACTCTCTTAAAACACCTCAAAACTCCTTTAAAACTTCTCAAAACTCAATTACAACGCCCTAAAACTCCTCAAACCCTTCAAACTCCCTTAAAACACTTCAAAACTCCCGAAAGACACCTCAAAACTCCCTTAAAACCTCCTAAAACATCTCAAACCCTCCAAAACCTCATAAAAACCATTTAAAACTCTCATAATACACCTCTAAATTGTCTTTAAAACTTCTCGAACCTCCCTTAAAACGTCCTAAACTCCCCAAAACTCCCTTAAACTCCCGTAAAACCCGAAAAACCCGAAAAACTCCTCAACCCCACCAAAACCCCTAAAAATCCTCGAAAACCTATCAAAAACTACCACAAATACCTCTTCAACTTTTGCAATCATGACTTATTGAAACAAGCGCCTTGACTTTCACTGAACTCCAAAAGTTCCTTCCAAAAATGTCGAATTAAATTCCATTCCATGTGCTCGACAGCGTGCAAATAATGCTTATTACAAACTTTCTTTGCAAAATTTGACAAGCTTATACTCATACAATGGCGCAGTAGCGAGGAAAATTCTGCTTTCCAGCCTTCCAACATTCATAGCATTTCCAACGACGTTTATAATTCGCCGAGAGTGAAAAATAACGTCACAGAGCAAAAACGAGTTTGCGAGGGGACAAAAACGGGTTTGGTTTCAAATTGAAAGGATTCCATGCGATTCAATGAAACTTTTCCGATCGTTGAATTAAAGCGCGATGAGTTCGAGTACGACGGCATGAGCAACAAACGTTTTTGTTGTTTACATTCACACGCCGTCGTTCTCCGCCTCTTTTCAGTTCGTTATTTTTACTCGTTTGTTTGGCTGGCACTTTCCCTTTTTCGGGCGTTCTATATTACCTTTTCCATATCCGCTTTCAATTGAATTGAGAGGACTACTCACAGTTGGGGTTGTTACTGGCGTTATGTAATTAAATTTATAGAATCAACTGAAAGTAGGCTTCGAAAATCTGCCTTTTTCTAGCGTAGACTGATTTCTTTTTGGAACGAATTGCAGTGATTTCTAAAGGATTTTATCCTTTTATTGCCATATTCTGAGTCGTGTGGTGTCCAAAAACGAGTTTTCTCTAATTTACAGTTCTATGGAATAAATGTCACTATTACCAATAACATGAAACATTCAAATTATCATAGAATTTTGATGCTATTTGTTGTTTCTCTTGACATTTGAAGCTGTTTAGTTTTTATTAAATTTTTGATTTTTTTCACTTTAGGAGCTTATATTTACGTGTTGGAAACACTCTGTATAAAAAGAAGTACATCAGACGAATCGCCCTTTTATTGGCTTTCTAATCACGGGCAAGTCATTCTAATAGACCTACAGGGTGTTGTGATATTTACACTTTTCCAAACAGAAAACATTTCACAAATTCATTGAAATTTAGACAAAGATATTTCGTAGATATTTAAATGCTATTTAAATTAATTTTCGGTGACACCATGTATATAGGGCTTAATGTAGCTTGTTCAGAATTTAGACAGGTACAAGATATCTAGTGTCCCATTTATGTAGACACAATATTACTCTAGTAAATATCAGTAGAACAAAAAATGCTTTAATTAGGAGTTCTGGTGATTTTTGAGGATTTCTTTTAGAGTCTAGAGGTGGTTCTGACTGGTTTTGACGTTTCTGGGAGGTTATGGCTTGATTTAGGCAGTTTTCAAAAAGATTTGAGTGAATTTAACAATTTTTGATGAGGACCTAATAAATTTTGACGAGTTTTTGCGGGGTATTGAGATGTTTCAAGGAGTTTTCAGGAAGTTCAAGGAGGTTGATTTCTAAAGGATTGTATCCTTTTATTGCCATGTTCTGAGTCGTGTGGTGTCCAAAAACGAGTTTTCTCTAATTTACAGTTCTATGGAATAAATGTTACTATTACCAATAACATGAAACATTCAAATTATCGTAGAATTTTGATGGTATTTGTTGTTTCTCTTGACATTTGAAACTGTTTAGTTTTTATTAAATTTTTGATTTTTTTCACTTTAGGAGCTTATATTTACGTGTTGCGAACAGTCTGTATAAAAAGACATACATCAGACGAATTGCCGTTTTATTGGCTTTCCAATCATGGGCAAGTCATTCTAATAGACCTACAGGGTGTTGTGATATTTACACTTTTTCAAACAGAAAATATTTGTCAAATTCACTGAAATTTAGACAAAGATATTTCATAGATATTTAAATGCTATTTAAATTAATTTTCGGTGACACCATGTATATAGGACTTAATATAACTTCTTCAGAATTAATCCAGCTTCAATATACGGGATATCCCATTATTGTAGACCGAATATTTTCCCTGAAATATTACTAAAATTAAAAATATCTCAACTCAATTAAAATTTCTGTACGTTTAATGATTTGTCCTTTACCTTTGGGAGCATATGATTTCGTCTAGGGAAACACATTGTATAAAAGGAGCACATTAGACGAATCTGCATTTATTTGGCTTTCTAACCATGGTCAAATCATTCTAATAGTCCTACAGGATGATTGTAAAGTCTACAATTTTGTAAACGGAAAACAATTTCTAAATGAATATCAGAAAACTTTATAGATTTTTAAGTGCTTTTTAAACTGATTTACGGCAACACCTTGTATATACGACATGCACTAGCTTCTTCAGAGTTTATCCAGCTTCAACATACAGGGTGTCCTATTTATGTAGACACAATATTCGGCATGGAAATATCAGTTTACCAGAAATATTAATCAAAAAATGTTCAAATTTACTGGTAAGATCCATCGAAAAGGTGGAACAAAAACTTTATATATTCAGTGATAGATGCTGCTACTTGATAGTTTCTTAATTGTATTAAGAGATTGTATAATGTGTTGCATAATAATAAAAAAAAGAAAAAGAAGAAGAATTTTACTCACCGGATTTTCGGTATCAAACTCCGACGACCTTGGAATCACCTCACAGTACCAAATCAACCACATGATATTGTTCATAATAAACGAGATAAACAGCTGGATATGCAGACGTATTCGTGTACACTTCAAAGTCCTGCCAAATAAAACACATTACTTCCGAACCTCTCAGTATCAAACGAATATAACCAGAGTTTGAGGAGGTTTTGGAGAGTTTGAAGAGGTTTTGGACAGAATATTCTAGTTTAGATGATGCTTAGAGAGGTTATGGCTGGTTTTCGAAAGTTTTGGAAGGTTTAGCGTGGTTTTCAGAAAGTTTTGGGGGATCTTTACCAGTTTTTGGGGAGATATTAGGATTTTAACAAGGTTTTGGAGAGTTTTACGGAAGTTCTGGGAGGTTATGGCTTGTTTTAGAACGTTTTCAAAGAGGTATGAGTGGATTTAGCGGTTTTTGAGGAGGATTTAATAAATTTTGACGAGATTTGCGGGGTATTGAGGTGTATCGACGTGATTTTGAGAGGTTTTGAGTAGTTTTTAGGAAATTCAAAGAGTTCTGGTGATTTTTGAAGATTTCTTTTAGAGTCTAGAGGTGGTTCTGACTGGTTTTTACGTTTCTGGGAGGTTATGGCTTGAGTTAAGAAGTTTTCAAAAAGGTTTGAGTGGATTTAGCAGTTTTTGAGGAGGATTTAATAAATTTTGACGAGTTTTTACGGGTTATGGAGGTGTTTCGAGGAGATTTTGAGAGGTGTTGAGTAATTTTCAGGAAGTTCAAGGAGGTTCTGGTGATTTTTGAGTGTTTCTTTTAGAGTCAAGAGGTGGTTCTGACTGGCTTTGACGTTTCTGGGAGGTTATGGCTTGATTTAGGAATTTTCAAAAATGTTTGAGTGGATTTAACAGTTTTTGAGGAGGATTTAATAAATTTTGACGAATTTTTGCGGGATATGGAGTTGTTTCGAGGAGATTTTGAGAGCTATTGAGTAATTTTCAGGAAGTTCAAGGAGGTTCTGGTGATTTTTCGGGGTTTCTTTTAGAGTCAAGAGCTGGTTCTGACTGGTTTTGACGTTTCTGGGAGATTTTGGCTTGTTTTAGGAAGTTTTCAAAATGGTTTGAGTGGATTTAGCAGTTTTTGAGGATGATTTAACAAATTTTGGCGAGTTTTTGTGGGAAATTGAGATGTTTCAAGGAGATTTTGAGTGGTTTTGAGGCGTTTTCAGGAAGTCCAAGGAGGTTCTGGTGATTTTTGAGAGTTTTTTTTAGAGTCTATCGGTGGTTCTGACTGGTTTTGACGTTTCTGAGAGATTTTGGCTTGTTTTAGGAAGTTTTCAAAATGGTTTGAGTGGATTTAGCAGTTTTTGAGGAGGATTTAATAAATTTTGACGAGTTTTGTGGGGTATTGAGATGTTTCGAGGAGATTTTGAGTGGTTTTGAGTAGTTTTTAGGAATTTCAAGGAGTTCTGGTGATTTTTGAGGGTTTCTTTTAGAGTCTAGAGATGGTTCTGACTGGTTTTGACGTTTCTGGCAGGTCATGGCTTGATTTAGGAAGTTTTCAAAAAGGTTTGAGTGGATTTAACAGTTTTTGAAGAGGATCTAATAAATTTTGATGAGTTTTTGCAGGGTATTGAGATGTTTCAAGGAGATTTTGAGTGGTTTTGAGGAGTTTTCAGGAAGTTTAAGGAGGTTCTGGTGATTTTTGAAAGTTTCTTTTAGGGTCTAGAGGTGGTTCCGACGGTTTTTGACGGGTTGTATGACCCAAATTCCTACATTTCACTAAATTCCATCACAAAATTCAACAACATCCCGTGAATGTTCACAGAATGCAATAGGGAACAACATGAACCTACCGAAAACTGAGGAATATCATCACGCTGACGATGAGCGCCACCAGCGAGACGGAATATCCGATGACAAACAGTCGATTAATGTGCAGATTAAACTAGAACACAGAGAGACGCAAATCCACTCGCATACAATCCAAACGTTAACACGTTGCTCGACATCTCATATCGCATATCTCATAGATCTGGATCTAATAACATCCCCTGTCGGAGTGTTATTAGCGTGGAGTTAGCGCAAAACGTCATTACCTCCAACTCGGCGATGTTGACGCAATCGGTGTAGTTGGTCCAATGGTCGCGATTCGTCGAATTTGGATGGACGAACCACGTGCCATTCGGCCAGCACTCTTTGTGCATCCACGCATCGGGGAGAAAGTGTCGGAGTTTGGGGCACGCCGCCGTCGCGATCGTTCCGGCGGCGGTGGCGTTCCAGCAGTGGATCGTGTTGTCTAAAGTCGTTAGCACTGGGGGGCAGTAGCCGGGGACTGGTTGGAAATTTAAAAAACAGACTTTTAACAGAATTTTAATCCATGAAAAGGTTGTTTAAGAAATTCATCGATAGGTGTCGCCACTTGAAACCTCTTAATTTAATTTTATTTGGCTAAAATCTCCTGAATGAAGAGGAAACATAGCAGTGGAATATGTTTGGGTAGTCTACAGATCTACATAAGACATGTGAATTATGACAATGATACTACTAATACTACTATTTCTGCGAGGTATCATCTAACAACACAGATGGCACGTCATTTTTGGGATCGTTGGTCAAAGGAATACCTACACCAATTACATACCAGGTAGTAGTTTAGTAGTTTTCAGGAAGTTCAAGAAGGTTCTGTTGATTTTTGAGGGTTTCTTTTAGTGTCTAGAGGAAGTTCTGATGGGTTTTGACGTTTCTAGGAGATTTTGGCTTGTTTTAGGAAGTTTTCAAAAAGGTTTGAGTCGATTTAGCAGTTTTTGAGGAAGATTTAATAAATTTTGACGAGTTTTTGTGGGGTATTGAGGTGTTTCTAGGAAATTTGAATGAAAAGGAAACATAGAAGTGGAATATATTTGGGTAGTCTACAGATTTACATAAGACGTGTGAATTATGACAATGATACTGCTAATACTACTATTCCTGCGAGGTATCATCTAACAACACAGATGGCACGTCATTTTTGGGATCGTTGGTCAAAGGAATACCTACACCAATTACATACCAGGCAAAAATGGACGAACAATACAGCAAATCATTTGAAAGAAGGATGTCTAGTCACATAATTCGTAAAAATCAACGCCAACCATATTTATGGAAATTTGGTCGGATCAGCAAGTTATTTCCTGGTAAAGGTGGCATTGTCAGGGTTGTCGCCCTCAAAACAGCAACTGGAGAGACAACTCGATCCGTCCACACAATTTGTCTGCTACCTTTTTGCATAGATGTCCAGGACTCAATCGCAACCAAGGAAGACGCATCTTAGCAACATTTTCTGCCTGCCTGCCATTCAACGAAGAATTAGTATTTTATTTATTTGAAACAAAGTAACTGTCTCAAGGCGGGCGGCATGTTACGGCCAAACAACAGGGTCTACTTAATATAAACAATATTACATCAAGTCGCCGCTTCAAACATCATAAACGGTGGCATATCATAAGAAAAAGTCAGTCGACATCGGGCTGTTGTAGTCGACATTTCGCCGTCGTACTCAATAATATACCTATGTTTTCAAAAAGGTTTGAGTGGATTTAGCAGTTTTTGAGGAGGATTTAATAAATTCTGACGAGTTTTTGCGGGATAGTGAGATGTTTCAAGGAGATTTTGAGTGGTTTTGAAAAGTTTTCAGAAAATTCAAGGAGGTTCTGTCGATTTTTGAGTGTTTCTTTTAGGGTCTACAGGTAGTTCTGACGGGTTTTGACGTTTCTGGGAGATTTTGGCTTGTTTTAGGAAGTTTTCAAAAAGGTTTGAGTCGATTTAGCAGTTTTTGAGGAAGATTTAATAAATTTTGACGAGTTTTTGCGGGGTATGGAGGTGTTTCGAGGAGATTTTGAGAGGTGTTGAGTAATTTTCAGGAAGTTCAAGGAGGTTCTGGTGATTTTTGAGTGTTTCTTTTAGGGTCAAGAGGTGGTTCTGACTGGTTTTGACGTTTTTGAGCGTTCAACGCTTTCCGATCCCTATACGCCACAGGTTCCTATTTTTCCAGTCGCCATGTTGGAGGTCTCTTTCTGCCATTGCTCTCTCTATGCCTGATTCCCATGTGATTTTTGGACGGCCTCTCTTCGTTTTTTCACTTGGCGTCCATTCCATGGATCTCTTTGGTATTTTGTTTGGGTCCATGCGCTGCTGCACATGTCCATACCATATCAATTGGCGGTCTTGTACTTCTTCTATAATTGAAGCATTTGCGTGCATGATCTCTTTGATTTTTGCGTTCCGGATTCTATCCGTTCTTGATATTCCGGCGGCCCGACGCCAGTAATCCATTTCTAGAACAGCTAGCTTTTGTTCCATGCTCTTTGTGACCAGCCAGGATTCACGCCCATATAGCACAATACTTTTCAGGATGGTGTTGAAGATTGTCGTTTTCCTGTTTTTTGATATATGTTTGGACCACAATACTGGGTTTAGTGATTGTATAACCCGTTGGCCTTTAATAATACGGTGTTGTATTTTCCCTTGTGTTCTGCCTCTTTAATCTATGTTTGTGCCTATATATATTCATCCGTGGCTTTGACAATTCAATACTTGGCCATTTATTGGCAATGTCAAATATTTGTTCGTATAATAAACAAATAAAATAAGTGAGTCACACCAGTGGCCTTGTTCAAATTACTAAACAACATGGTTTAGATCTCAAACATTGGAACTTTAGAGTTTCTTGAACGACTCACTGAATTACGAATGTTGAAATAAAACCTTCTGTAAAAAAGCGCAGAGCGTCTTTATGAAATTATTTCCCCGCGAGTTGTAAGTTCGCCGAGCTTCACTTAAGAAGGTTTGATATGCTTAGCAGAGTAAGCAACAGAGAAGAAATGCACACGAAGAATACGGTACAGACGCATAGGAATAATGGTGTAAAAGAACTTACTCTTGGTAATGCTGGACAAGAACTGATTTATTTCACATTTTTTTCAAAGCGCAAGAAGCGCCAAAGATGCCAACTTAAGTGGGCAGCGGTTAATCGACCGGACGCATGCGCAGCTTGGTATTAAGCTGCTGCATTGATACGCCTTGATACGTAAGGTTGACGTATCAAGGGGCAAAATGTCCCTAGCAGCCCCGCATCTTTGGCGTGAACACCTTCTTTTTTTTTTAATTTCCCTTTCAGTTTCCTTCATTACACTTACTTTGCGTTCGATTTTCGCATTCTTCGCGAAACCATCGCTGCAGCATTTCCATGTGCAGTTCGTCTTCCATCTTGTAGAGTGTTAGGTTGGGTAAATGTGTCATTTCATGCAGAAATCTGTAATGAAAACGTTAATTTTTCTCAAATGTTGCAAGGAATCTCAATAATCTAAGAGACTACACTTTAAAATACTTAACCGAAGCCAATTTGGCAAAGAGGAGCACGGACTTGACTTTACCGATTCGCATCAAATTAAGTGGCCGTTTCGTAGAAGACTAGAAACTAATTATACTCGTGCGGGACGACGGCGTTTTTAAAGTGTTGTCCTTAAAATTGAGTTTGTTTTAATGATAAGCAGTGTACATACAAAGTTTGGTAACCTTTTTTTTTGGGGTAGAAGACTGAATACTGAATGTTGAGAACGCCGAGACAAGTTTGAGCCCCTTTTTATATTTGTCACCAAATTATTAATATTTAGACTGGCATGAAAGAACTTTTGAACTGTTTAGTCTGCACCATATGTTTTTCACGTTTTTTGTAAGCCCTGAGTCGTCAAGTGGTTATTAAGAGAACATAGAGGCACATGACGCTCTTGGGGTAGGTTTAAGTGGTTGCACGAAGCGTTTGGCGCCTTAAGCGTCTGGAAAACATCTTATCACGGC
>JAODAC010038552.1:0-10709 GCA_027575185.1 Mimaenictus wilsoni
TTTGTCTGTATTCTATAGGGAGGATTTTCGTTTTATCGTACAGATTTTGGTTGGAAATATTGTGTAATGAGTTATTGAGATGTCGTATCTTGATTAGTGTTCTGAGCGCAGATCTTTCTCCAACTTCCATGTTTCGGTTTGCTTCATTTTTGCAACCCACCATACAAACACATGCATAGTCAAGCATTGGGCGACATATAGCTTTGTACCTTTAACAGCTGTTTCGGTATTTATGCCTTCATTTCTGCACGTTAGTACACGAAAGTGTTTTGCTCTGGTTTTTATATTTGTCTTAATCATGTGAGTGTGTCTCTTGAATTGCATTTTCGAGTCGAATGTGATCCCTAAATATTTTGCTGTGAGTGAAGGAGCGATGTTTTGATTTCCGAGTTTAATATTTAGAGTTTGGCCAGTTGAATTTTGGAAATGGAACATCATAAGCTTCGATTCGTCAGGATTTGCGAATAGACGCCATTTATTAAACCATACCGATGTTTTGTTCGCTAGCGTTTGTAATCGTTATATTTCAACAAATTTACATTACATTTTCAAACTTTATAAATGTACTTTACCAATTTTAACGTTCCCTGTAAAAAAGTAAAAAGTTCGTACATATTTATTATTCTGCTTTGAACTTTCATAAATTTTATTAACGTTTATAAAACAAGAAAATTGAGTGGGGAAAATATTATTTTGAAGGAAAATACGAGTATTTCTTATGAAAATACTAGAAATTTAATATGCAATTCCTATTTTCCTGGATATGAATTCTTAAATCTTGTTTTACTTGCTATATTTGAAGGATATTCATTTTCACCCAGGCACACGTTTTCAGCTTTATTGAAATGAAAATAAGTAACCCCTGGAAGCCTCGAATAGTTTCATGATTTGTATTTCTTCCGAATTCACGTAACCATATTTATTTTCTGATTCACTGACTGAGTCAAGGTCGTATGTTAACAACATTTACTTCTAAAGATGTGTTTTGAGGAACTACGCCATCTATGGGTACATAAAGAAATTATATTCATACTATTTTTTTTTTTGCTTTTGACTTGCTGTAAATAATAATATCCTATAGAGTATTATATCGTTTCAAATCTATTATTTAGATATTCAGATATAAAATTCTCATGCATTTATCTTTAAATTTTTATTACTGGTATAAAATAAACCGGAATATTGAATTTTATGGAAAAACATAATATATACGGAAATAAAAGTGGGAAAATAGAGTAAATACAACTTTCATACGCTTATTGTTTGTTATGAAATGTATTTTTATAAATACTTAAATAATTTTTCTTTTAGTATGGAATAAGAAAAGCTTTTTTTTTACGTTTGCTTCCAAAAAGTATAGTTAGTTGCCTACGGATCATAAATGTAAGGACCGTTATGTTCCCGTGAGAATTTGCGGTAATTTTATCAATTACTATTTTTATATATAATATATAATATAATATATAATATAATATAAACATGATTGTCTCTTATATTTTGGCGAATACATGCAAAAAGTCGGATATCGCATGTTATTTTCTTAACCGTTGCAGTTTTCGATTTCTCGATGGGTTTAAACGACTTTATTCGCGTAAATAAGTCGTTTAAGCACATTTAAACATGATTTTCTCTTAACTTTTGGCGAATACATGCAAAAAGTTCGGTTATCGCATGTTATTTTCTGATCCATTGCAGCTATCGATTTCTCGGTGCTCTTATACGAATTTTTTTTCACGTAAATGAGTCGTTTAAGCACATTTAAATATTATTTACTTATATATTTTGGTGAATACATGCAAAAAGTTCGGATTTCGCGTGTTATTTTCTGAACCCGTGCGCCTATAAATCTCTCGATGCACATAACCGACTTTTTCAATTATATACGTCGTTTAAGCACATATAATCATGATTTTCTCTTATATTTTGGCAAATATATGCAAAAAAATCGGATATCGCGTGTTATTTTCTTAACAGTTGCGGCTATCGATCTCTCCATGTTCTTAAACGACTTTCCGCATGAAAATGTGTCGTTTAAGCAAATCTAAACATTATTTTCTTTTACATTTTTGCGAATACACGCAAAGAGTTCGGATATCGAGTGTTATTTTCTGAACCGTAGCAGCTATCGATCTCTCGATGCGCTTATACGAATTTTTTCACATAAATAAGTCGTTTATGTACATCTAAACATAATTTTCGTTTATATTTATAATATAATTTTCGTTTATAGTTATAATTATAAACATGTAAACATTATACAACAGGAGTAGAAAATGTATATTTGGTTGCCTAGAATCAAATAACTGAACAAAACATAACCTCCTCTTTGTTGATTTCGTAGAATAATTATGTACTACTCGTATTTATGAGATCCACCGTTATATATAATAAAGGGTGTAAATTGGAGCTCGAACCAAATGTTTAATAGTTATTTTCTCGGAAACTATCAAACATTGCTTCCTAGGATATTCACCTTTTTTTTTTCAAAAATCTAGTACCCGACACTATTTTTAGTTTTGCGAAACTCATTTAACAGGGCGTGGGCGTGTGTGAAATTACCAGGAACTCATTATATATGGCTTGCTTGTTTTCAATTACCAATATTGTTATGATCAGCAGTAGGTTGTATATATCATAACTTAATCGACATTGTTATAAACATGTATACATTATACAACAGCAGTAGAAAATGTATATTTGGTTGCCTAAAATCAAATAACTGAAGAAAACATAACCTCTAAAACTTGAAGATAACTTAAACTGAAATTATAAATAAAATATGTTTATATGTTTAAAAAACTTTGTTCTCAGCAATTCTGCAGACAAGATTCGGTGATTACATATTTACACAGAACAAAATTACATTTTTATGAAAATTAAGTGCCGTAGACCCACAATGATAACTCCTAAGGAGTGGGAAACTTGTTTATTTCGTAATATAATCTTTCCAAACGAAAACATCAAAAGTTTTTCCTTCCTTCTTTTCGTCCAACGCGTTTATTCTTTTTGCGAAGTTAAATTTACAAATTCCTGCAATTCTGACGCTCTTTTTATCGCCGTGGCCATTGTCATGCCTTTGTTCACTTTGTATTTAACAAACCCAAGGCATCTCTCTACCTCAACACTTTTCCATTCTCATACATACAGAAACACACACACACATACACATACTCGCAAATACACAAGTACACACCTATAAAATAGAAATACTAACACATGTAAAGAACAGTGTGCGGAAAAATGTGCGGAAATTTTCGGTGTTTCCTCGATTTGAAAAGAAAATTCCGCAATATTGTTCGCGGGCACGGAAAATAAGCTATATTTAAACGAATTGAAAGCAAACACACAGGCGAAAAGAATGCGAATGCGATGAAAAGGAGCGCGTTGGTTTTTCTTTGGCGGTTTTACGAGTATGTGTTGCGAAAGTGGGTGTAGGGGAATGGGAATAGGAGCAGGGGGGCGAATGTGAAATTCAGCACCCTGTTTTTTTTTACGGCTGGCCTTTCGTTGTAAGAGCGGTTGTGCGAAACAAACGCGTGCGGCGAGGAGACAATGAATAAATGTCGGTAGGAAAAAACAAAAGAATTGCTCGCGCTACAGGTCGTGAAGACGCGCAGCGTGCTGGAAAATGCTCTAATAACAAGTAGCGGCGTTTTTTTAATTAAACATGATGTCGTCACGGTAATAAACCAAAAAATGGCGGCGTATATTTACAGGCAGGTGACAAGGCAGTGATGGCGATATAACAGAGTTTATTTGACAAAGGGAACGTCATTTGAACACGTATTTTTTTTGTCTTTGAACCTATTATATATTATGTCGTTTACTTTGTAATTCTATGGCTAAAACATGATTTTAAGACTTCTCTTAGAATTTTTTGTAAAAATATTTCATTTGATGGTATATTCGGTTGCCTATATATAAAAATAGCAATGGAAATATCAGCTGTGAAAAGTTTGGAAATATTGAGGTTATGTTTATAACTAAGTAAGATAAAATCATAAAATGGTTTGTGGCAGTTTAATTAAAAGAAATATCAATATTTAAGCATGAAATAATCCCATAATCTTCCATTTTAAATTATATTTTGTGGCGCATACACTAAAAAGAACAAACTAAGTCTAACCTCAAAACACTATAAATACTAAGTTATCTAAAAAATTGGGATCGACAATCAAATTTCCTTCCAAAAGTTTATTCTTCCATGTTACTCTTTCTACTTATATCCAATCGCATCAGCTGTTAACCAAAATTAGCTAATAGACAAACATTGCCAACTCCAAGGCCAATTGTTTTTGTTGACAGGCCTTTGTCCGGTCCATTCGCCTGTTTTTCTCTCTCCATACACCCACAAACACCCGATGATATCCAATCCGGTGGAATTCGTGCAGGTCAGTGGGAAAAACCAGCCGTTCACGCACTATCCAATTCGGAATGCGAATAATAACGACTGGCTTCAACTCGTCCAACAAAAAAAGATCACAACATGACCCAGTAACTCGTAGCAGCAGCAGCAGGAGTAAGAACAGCAGAACCGAAAGGAATTACGACTGGTATGAGGACGACGCCGTCGACGGAAACGAGTGGAAGAGGAAGTAGGGATGGAAGCAAAGGTGAATGTGGGACTACAACTGGATCTGTGGATCCACGTTGCGCTGAATTCACAGGGATAGGCAGCTAATCTTGTTAAGTTTTTCCTTAGGGGGAGAGACTGGTGCACTTGAACACCGCCGCTGGGGAGTCTGGAATTTCCTTAGCTCCAGCAGGACGTAGAAGCTTCCGAGATGGAAAGGCTCGAGTTGCGGGGTGAGGTTTCATGAAAACTTTGTTGCTCGAATTTAATCATTGATGCAATCGTTATTTTATCGACTTTTAAGATTTTTTTCTTCACCGTCGAAAAAAAGAACAAGGTATGTTTTTTAACGATGTATATATTAGTAACAAGAAAGCATGTTTTCTATTTGTGAATAGTATGGGAACCTTACTTTTGGTGCAATGAGGTTTGTACTAACATAACTACAAAAGTATCCAACCGATTTTAATGAAACTTTTAAAAATAATCTTTAGTAGATATAAGAATATGTGCCCGCCTGGGTAGTTTAGTGGGTAATACCTCGGCGTGACGCGCCAGCGGACGAGGTTCGAGTTCAATCAACCAATCAAGACCAATAAACAATAAAGGTTTCGGGGTTTCGGGGTAGAGTCATCACAAGGTTCTCATTACTGACGTGTTCACTAGTCTTTCTGTCACATATTACGGGGTGCGATTCAGTCGAGTCTTATTGATTCGGCCGAGGCTTATTGGTCTTACTGTGGATTTGTAGAAGCAAATTTTGTATCTGTTCTAAGATGTTTGTTGCTCCATATGTAATTTCATAGGAAACCAGATATCTGGTTCGCTTTGTCAACGTATTATCGAATTTCTTCCTTTTTTTAGGTGTCCGTACTTCGATATTTTGATTTCCACCCCGAAAACTACCCCGAAACCCCGAAACCTTTATTGCCACTCTTGACTTTTCAAGTACGGTTGACCGCACCGAATAAATAATGTATGCACTGGGTGTTGCAAACCCGGTTTTTCTACCTGGCCGCGCTATTAGCATTAGCGCGCTATTATATTATTAGTGAGAGCCGTCGCTCTCACTTTCACAACCACCCGGCATTGAACAGTTCGTCCCTTCGTCCGAGCTGAGTTTCTGGAAACATTCAGTCCCCTTTATTGCACACTTCAAACTCCGAAATGTTTGTTTACGACGTGTCATTATGGGATTTAAGTTACTTTCGGGGATATTACCTGCTCCCGAACCGTTGTGCACAATCGTTGTATGTTTTCCAAGTGCTTCTAAAGCCTTTATGAAGGTCAATAAACAGAATGGATATGTGAGAGAAAAGGCAGATTTTTGGGCAGCAAGACTGCAATTGGTAGATATTTACGACGTGCATATTTTGCGATTTGGGTAGTTTTGGAAAGCGTAGGAAGCGATGGTGTATTGTTTATGGTACCATCTTATCTTTGCGGGAGGTCGCGCAGATCGGACGACTAGACTTAAGATGTGCATCGGCGAAATGTGCATCGCAGATGTTTGAGCAAAGCTGTGCCTAAGCATAGCGTTTCGTGGCACACTTTGTAGGTATTAAGAGAGAGCGTGTGGTAGGCGAAATGTGCTCGGATTAGTCCAGGGGTAGGTTCGTGGGATGGAAGATTGTGGGGGAAAAAGTTGTGGGTGTGTGGAACCCAGCCAATGTAATTGTAAATTTGTGTAAATAAAGTTAGTCAGGAGCCATACTTCGACGTATCTACTTCTCTCCGCAGCGCAATCATCACTGTCAACGAACGGATAGCTCGGGTCCTGCTAAAATAAAAGACCTTTGACGTTTTCGTCAAAGGTTCATGTTGTCAGCAGGCAGGCTGTTCGCATCAAGTGGCATCCATATCGACCGGCTGGACAACAAAATGGTCAAGATCGCCAGAGCGGTCTAACTCCGGGATGATCATTGAAGATGAACAGGCAAAAATTGCCAATAAAGAACGAAGAAGAAGAAATATGACAAAGCTGAAGCGAGTACCGAACGACTCACTATGACTTCAGTGTAAGGCGTCGTTCACACCGGCGACTTCGGCTTTGGGCTTCTAAGCCTACTATGTCTAACGAATGTAGTTAAAAGGAGATAGTTAGTGTTGCTAATTTGCTCAAAGCCAGGGCGAGCTTCACAAACTTTTACAAGCTTTGTGGAGATAACGAACCTTCCTAACGAACAGTAGGTAAAGTGAAATGGAGAAAAATCGAAAACCGATCAGAACATGTATAGAAGTCAAGAATCAATCAACGGTATAGACGAGGACGCACCAAAGTCGACTGGTGGGTGCCAGCGAAATGCGAAGCCGAAGCGCGCTCACTGAGTGAATGCATCAGGCCTCGAAATTCGAAGCAAGGCGAGGCGACGCCGCCGGTGTGATAGTCCGCTAAGAGTAAATCGGTGCATAAAAGCTTCTTCCCTTTTGATGGGATGTACAGTAAATAAACAAATAGACGTTGCATTAAGGAAATTAATAAAGTCGGAATAAATTTCGATGGATATGGAGTAAACTTCCGTGCAATTAAATTCGGTTAAGACTAACAAGAAGTGTTTATTCGCGCATGATGTGTATATGATGTGTGCGCGACTGTGCCGGCGAATATAATTAAAACTTCCTGTCCGGCGCACCGCGGAGCGCATCGTGTCGACTGCAGTTTATTAAGTTTGTGCCAACTTAGCGCCTTCTTTGCGCTGCCCGGGGGCGGCGTGGCAGCGGCGGCGGTAGTAAGGCGCGGCGGTTGTAATGGCGGCAGCGGAGGCAGTAGTGGCGGCGTGAGCGCATTAGTGGCGCGCGCGAGCACAACGCTCGTGCTTGTTTTAACGTGTTCCATTAATTAAATCCAAAGTGCTGTTTGTCTCGTAAAGCTGCAGCCCGGATATTAACACTTGCGGCCTCGTCTTGTGCGCTCGAATCTCTTTCATGTTTGCTCCCCAGCTTTTTTCTCTCTTTTTTGGCAGTTCTACGTCCGCATAATAGCAGCTGGTGGATTTTGTTCGTTTTAAGAACTGTTAACTGTCGTTAATTTTCGTGTAATTTTATGTTAGTTAACCTAGATTAGTCTAACTTATGTGATTTTAATTAAATTTACGTATTAATGTTTTCTTACATACAAGGGGCGTTCACGCGTTGTCCGCCTTCGATTTGAATTTGATTATTTTTGTACCTGTAGTTATGTTAAAATTGTTATGTTAAGAATAGTTTGATATGAGGCCCCAGTGCATTAGAAAATATATGGCACCCATAGATAATACATAGTAACTATAGACTATAGAAAGTGCTGCAGTAAAATTTGCAACTGATTTTAGTTCAACCCAAACCTCAAGTTCCGAGTGGCGCCACTTTTTGCTATTTAATTTCATTGATTTTAAATACTGTTTATAAATTTAAGGACAATGTTTGGAATACATTGTTTTATTTTAGAACATATTACAGGCTCACATCTAGTTGTGGTCACGTGACTGGCTACGGCTAGCACGCGCATGCGCTGCCGGGCGTTAATAAATGACACAAGTGTCATTCGCTCGATTTAAAGCAGCGATTCTCAACCTATGGAAAATATTCATTTTCCATAGCATTTTAAATGTGACATAATTCGGGTAGGGTAAGATCAGGATAGGTTATGATGGGGTTAGGAATCTTTTAGAACAAAAACACGGTTGTGTTGATCCATGGGTGGTTATACAGAAAATGTATCATAAAATCGTGGTGTTTTGGTCTCTCAACTAGCAGTATAGAGCATGTATACCACTATCCCGCACGGCGGGGGGTGAGCGAGTTGGGTTCAATGGGCCGATACATTTTGGGAAGAGTCTACCCCAAAACCCCGAAACTTTTATTGCCACTCTTGATTTTTCAAGTACGGTTGACCGCACCTTCATTGTTAAGTTAATTGTTTACAACACCGAAAAATAATTTATGCACTGGGTGTTGAAAACCCGGTTCTTCTACCTGGCCGCGCTATTAAATGATAGAGACTGTCTGTCGCTCTCTCTTTCACAACCAGCCGGCATTGGACAGTTCGTCCCTTCGTCCTTTCTGAGCTTGGCACGTCAACAGGACTACACTAACACACAACAAGAAGCCACAACATCACAATAATAACAACAACATCAAAAAAATACAAAAACAAGAAATCTCAATAACTTGTAAATATGTACTTGTAAATATGTAAACACAACGAACATATGTATCCAGGCTGAAGGACCAGTGATGGTCGATGGCCAGGTCTCCGGACCGAATACAAATAATAAAAATAAAAAATATAACTTTCTAAAAAAAGAAACATTCAACATTCTATCTACATAAATATTTCTCTAATAACCTAGAAAAATGCATGAAAAAAAGTATATTCCCAAGCAATAAGTATGCAAATCCAGTTCGAAACTGATGCATAATCTGAGCAGGTAATTAATTAAACTTTTAATCTCATGCTTCCTGACGGCGCATTTTTTTTCTCTTCGCAGCTCTGTATTTATGCACGAAATCCCGGTTATAAATACGCACTGAAAAAATGAATGAAACATGGCTCCTGTTGATTCGCTAATTCCTTAAGTTGAGCCTGCGAAAGCCAGCACCCTCACTCAAAGACGACAAATTAAGGCTGGAAGAAGGAGGATAAATGAGAAATCGCCAAGATGGAGAAAAATTAGCGAGTTTAGCAGGGAATAAGTAAAATGTAAAGAAGTAAAAACGAAAGTACAAAGTTGAATTTGAATTGGCAGGCTTCGTCGTAACGCACAACATTTATTACTTTTCAGCATTGCTTTTTTTCTTTCTTGTTCCCCTTCGTTTTTTTCCCTTCCTTTTTATAAAAGGAAAACACGTAATAAGTCACAAGATTATAAAGAGAAAATTCCTCCCGGATCACGTAAACAGCGTAAACAAGCTAACTAAAAATACGGATAAGATAAAGTCGTTGGAAAATACATTAAAAATGTTTTTCAGATTATCTTCAGTGAAAAGGAGCTAGGATTTAATTTTAGTACGATAAATAAACAAATATTTGTGTATTAGTGAAAATTAACTAATGCTTTATGAATTTGACATGAAATGATAATAATAATAAGTATATTTATTTCGGAAAACAAGTGCTTTTCGAGGACTTTTAGGTAGTAAACCATATTGAAAAGGTCAAGTACTAAAGAAAATGTCGGGGAAGCGGGCCACACTCGCTTGAAACTAACTATAAATCACCACTATTGCTGAACATTATATTTACAGTATTCATTATTTTATGGACATTGTATTCATTATTTTATTTATTATTTCCGAATCGGAAATATGAAATATTTGAGTATAACATTTTTATTTTATTTTGCTCCCTCCCTGACTTTCAAAAGAGCCATGTGCCTCTTTGATGTATAGTTTTCACTTGTAATAACCTTTTATATACGGAAACCCCCCGTCAATAACGAAAAAAATGGTTCCTACGGTGATTTTCCACATATGGTAGGTTTCACTGTTCTTTAAGAAATAATCTGATATTTTTGTCATTAAATGTCGATTACCATAAACGAGGTCAACTTGTTATAAAATATAACAACTGAATGTCAGGATAATTAAAGAATTAGAGCACATTTAACACCGATGCGTCGGACAGTATCCAAAAACGATTGTTTTTTGCCATAATTCATTCGCGCTCGAAGCGAGTGACCGCGCGCTCCTGGAATTTTCGAGTTCTTTTGCTTAAAAATTTTCATACAAAATTTGTAGCAATGAAGATGAAACAAACATCAAGATTTTCCCAAATTCCTCTAGTTTTGCATGATATCAAACTTATTTCAATCCCATTACGATAAAACTCTTTTATACATCTTTTAATATTTTTGAATTTTTTGTTGAAAATTTGAATCTGAACTTCAATAGGTGTTTTTTACCCTTATCCGTCAATCGAACAATATGCCACGTATATGAATGTATTCTCCGTTTTATGTACTTTAACATTTATTATTATTTAGTTTATTAATATTTATCTAATCAGTTTTATGCAGCTATTGATTATACTTCGATTTATAACATATTTCATGCATTTATCGGTTGTTTTCTTACAAATCAACACATATACTCTATTAAATGTCGATTACCATAAACGAGGTCAACTTGTTATAAAATATTACAACTGAAAGTCAGG
>JAODAC010038574.1:0-12465 GCA_027575185.1 Mimaenictus wilsoni
TTCCTTCCCCTTTCTGATTAGATCTTGGTAGAATATGACACAACTAGTTGCTTTATTTTAATATGTTATTATGATCAAATATTAATGGAGAAGGCTCCTCATCGGTAATGATGTGGAAGTACATGTAACATCTGTTTAATTTCCTTCTCATTGTAGGACCTAAGCCATTCCATTGTTCCATAGTTTCGCACTGTATGTTCTCAAAGGTAGCACTCGAATATTAATGTATGAACAATGGAGGTCAAGCATGCGTTATGCATTTATGTATTATATTATTTTTTATATTACTATTTGCTGATAATTTGTGTGGAAATTATCTAAGATATATTCTGTAATTTACAAATTGAACAGATGCCCGTATTGAACGTTCTTCCACGTGGAATAATTACAAATAGTAACTCATCATTACTATTGTTAGTCTAGGCAATAAGACTAACTAAAAAGAAACTCATATTATAACATAATGAGAGACTTTACTATTAACGTTATAAATGAATGACAGATAAAACCAAAATCAACCAGTTGCACCGAGTTTCATTGGAGTAGTCTTTGATGATCCTTATTTTCCTTATGATTTCGTTAAAAGATTAGTATCCTTTTGAGATCAGAATTATTTGAAAATAAAAGGTCACTTAGAAAATCAAATGGGGAGCTAGTTTGTGCTCGCAATTTCCATAACTTTAAGCCATGTTGGTGCCACGTAGATTAGTGCGGAGTTTATGCAGATCACACCTTCGGAGGAGACGACTGATTCTGCGCTCAAGGTCACTTTCTGAGCTATGTACTTATATGGGCCTTGAACTTGCCATTGCTGTCTCACCATTTCCCAGCACTTGTGCTTGTGTTTGCAACGGTGCATCGATTGCATCATGATTGCTTGCTAGTCGACAGGTCTCATTTCAAAAAATGGCGCAGATAATGTCTCGTAAGGCAGTGGGCAGTGTGATTGTTTTTTGAGAATATAATAAAAATAACTATATTGTAGTTAGGAAACGCCTATACCTTTTTCTCCTTGATTCTTATTTAGGAACTTAATTGTTTTACCAGTTATTAACAGGTATCCCTCAAAAATTCTATCTCTTGGCTGTAAAATGGTTAACGACATTGTGATCTCACCAGGTGGGCGATTTAATAACTTTCTGAAATCTAATTCGCTGATGTTGTTCATCAATAGGATTTACTCTTGCCCCCTTTGAAAGACTTCCCAGTGTCTGATTCTCAATATGTTATCAAAGACGCTCTGCGCATTTACATGGTCCGTCGAATCGGATTGTGATCAGATATCGAGTCATATTGATCACCATAGCATTGTCGCGATTGACATAATGTCGAACGGTGAAGACATTTTAAACTTTGTGGTCCATTGTCATGACCGTCCGTGCACTACCATTCCAAGATGTGTGCCGTCTTCAGGAGACGGCGGTGTGGCAGGTACGGGAGAATGGGGGATCGGTAGAAGGGGTAATGAGGGTAAGAGTCCGGGAAGTGGAGGAGCAAATGAGGCAGAGACGCATTGAGCGAAGCGCCTATAACCCAGGGTATCAAGCAGTACAAACTGTGGGGAGGAGACCGGAATATGTTGGCTGCATAGGAAAGGGAGCGACGGAAAAAGTGACCCTGGCACGTGCAAGGTGTGGTTCGGAAAAGATAGGATGGAAAGTGTGGATAGGAGACGAGTTCAGAAAGTATGTGCTATATGAGGAGGGATGGGATACTTGGGAGCATTTAGCAGGAGAATGCATGGGAATGAATCAGGAATGGGCGAGAGGTACGCGAGATGGAGGGAATGTGATCGTGGGGTGGTTAGGAAAAAAGGGAGAGAGGGTTGCCAGGGTGTTCGCGATAGTAAAGGAGAAGAGAAGAAAAGAGGATCGACTGGGGATGCTTACGAGACGGGAGAGTGTACAGGAATGAAGAGTGAAGGTGTATTTATTGTATTTATTGCACCATATTTAATATTTTGTTAAGTTTGTTAAATAGTTGTAGAGAGATGGAAGAAGGAAAGTGGATAAGCTAAGAATATATGCCAATAAAGGTTGATTTATATATATTTTTTATTTTTAATATCTATTTTGTATAATATGAAGCAGAGCAGTCTTTGCATAATGGTATATCGCATTCCTGACAAATAGTTTTTGTGCGCTTTTGTTTCTTCTCTCCGGTGCACCTTGTACATGTTCTTCTTGTAGGACCTTCAATAGTAAGATGAACCGCTCCATAAAGTTTACTTTTTTTACTAAAAGGTCCTTGTTTTGGTAAAGGGAGCGATGACGTATTCGTACCTTCTGCTATAAGTTCGTCAATACTAACGACGTCTGAGAGATGTTTAATAACATACTCCAACTCTGTTTCGTTCAATGGTCGTTCCATAATTACCCTGAAGATGTACATACCTATTGGTACAAATAAATACCACCAAAAATAACACAAAAAATAACACATATGTACCGCATCGGAATAACATTCATATTTTCAATAAAACAGAACAGAAAAGCTTACCTTTCCAGATGACAGTAAATTGTTATCTATTTAGCAGCTTCAGATTTGCTATTTATTTTCTTTGTTTGCACTTTGTTATTACATTTTATTCTCGAGATCACGTGCGCACGTTATTACAATTAAGTAAAATCTAACCTAAAATTCGTAATAAGTGTTCAGAAAAAGCGGGGAATCCGACCTGAACTCAAAACATTAGAATGGTACATTCCTCATTGAAATATAATGCAAGTTAAAACTTTCAAAATTTTTTAAATGTTGATTGTTGATTTTTCAAATGTGAATTGTTTTAAACTACCTTAATAACACGATTTTGCTATAGCGCTAAAAAGATTTGATCCCTCCATATTTGAGGTATCGGCTTCATTCTTCACATTTTCTCTTTCCTTCGAATGCAGGACAATTTTATGTCTATATCAGTCTGCAACAGCAATCATTGAAGCCAAAGGTCTACTTTACTTATTGTAAGTGTTGCGAAGAAGATTCGTCGACGACTGGAGAAACAGGAGATTGTCTGCGACATGTTGACCCCGGATGCGCATGCCCGAAATTTCGCTGCGTTGCTTCAATGGGAGCTTTAATGAGTTGAAGATGTTCAAGTTCAGCTTCAAGAACAATGTGTAGAATAATCCCGCCTTAACCCCACATCGAATGATTCTTTTATCTAGATTCTGTGCAGGAATGTGATGTATCGCAAATATTTAATTTAATAATAAGGGATTAATCACAGGAAAGCACGTGGGAGGCATAATTCTTGCGCGGAAATGCGGCTTGGAGGCATCAACGCGCGTAGCAATATGTTGGTTGTCATCAGTTCGATTTGGGCAATTTTGTGGACAATAATATGACAAGTATGTGGGATACGTGGCTCGTTGCGAGTATTTGGATAAGTCCTCAGAGGCGAACAACCATCCCGCGTTGATTCACCTCACTGAAGTTATCATTCTTATCGACAACGCACCACCACAACGTAGTGCAGTGACTTTTGGTATCGTATAAATATCGTTAGTAAGGTTGGTTTCACGAACCATTTGAGCGCGGTGAACGCACCGGGTCCCACACGGCGAAAATGCGACGTTGTTAAAAGAGGACGTGTACTGAGTGGCAGCCCTTTGTGATAGAGTGGTGAATGCGCTTGTTCCACAAACACTCCTTGAATGCCCAATCGCCTCCGTGCCAGTCAGCCTGATTGCCGTAAGAGAGGAGTTATGCATAATTGGAGGGGTATACGCGCTATACGCACTTTAGACATACGCTTCTCTCATATATAATCCGTGCTTCTGCAAGCCACAGCACAGTGCTCACAGAGTGCGTGTAGCGCGAACAGTCGTATCGTTATACCTACGATATTTTATTAACAATCCGAAGCTACAACTAATTTGTTAAATATGGAGAAATTTCGTAACTTTTTAAAATGTTCCGATGATACTGACAAACCTCAAATTGAATTGCTACATGACAGCCGGAATATTTTAAGACGAATGGGTTTGGTTACCGATAAAGTGAACTTCATGGCTTTTCTTAGAATATTCCCCGTTCTATTTGTTTATAACGCGGTACAAATTGGACAAATTAGTCACCTTGTACACTTTCTGAGTAAAACGGTAAATTCGAAAATTTGAAAGTTAAAATTAAGTGTACGTTTTATAGCATACAACAAATTCTCGTTCTTTGAGGTTGCCGATGACATAGCCGTGATCTTAACGTGTAACACGGTAACCTTTATACATTATACCATACTCACGATATCGCCACATATGACGGAAATCTGTCAGAAACTGGGAAACTTTAATGACCCTGATTTGGGACGAGCAATGGGCATTGTCGCATTGGACAGACTCTTCTTCAAATTTGCCAAAGTTGGCATCGTACTATTTTCAGGTTGTGGACTCGTTACGTGGATATATTATCTAATGGCCGATTGTATCCCTGGTGAGGTGAGCTCATGCGGATTAATTTTTATACCGTATCTGCATTTCGCCGATGTGTATAGTAAACCATGGAGACAAATAGCGCTCACATGTCAGGTGTGCAGTGCTTTTGGAGGTGGCGCTCTGGCTGTGTTAAACGTTTCTCAGTATATGTACGTAAATGAGGTTCTGATTCTGCGCTATTCGCATTTAGAAAGTTTGATTAAACGCATACCAACATTGAAGAAAGAAGATCGAGCTGCCTTGCTAGGAAGGACTGTGCGATATCACTGTATGTTGATTGAGTAAGTTCGAGGAAATTAATATTGTTTTGAAGATCAGCCCAAAATATTTTAAAATGATTTTAGTATCAATCTTGAAATTAATAAACGCATGAGTTTCGGCTACTGTTTGCATTTGGCTGTGACGCCTGTTAATATGGGCGTGATTGCTTTTCAACTCATTGGAAAGGTATGTATATTTTTGGAATAAATATGAATCTGAAATAACAATAATTTGTTATAGGAAATTATTCCCTGCTCGGTTATGCATTTTTTGTCATATGCTTTTCTGGTTATTATAACTTGCGGCAGTGGAGAGCGCCTTACGTCAGGGGTAAGGAAAAAATGAAAAGATGAGACATTCGCTAGGCACAGTCCGTTCCTATAGATTATTAAGAAAGTGAAATTATGTGTAGAAGTGCCGACGCGTACATAATCAGTTCGCGTTGTTATTCTAACAGGATGTGATATAGTACGATCGATTCTATAGATGTCATTCTGTTCAGAACCTTGATTACCGCTATTCGGGCAGAACTACATTTTTTTCCACAGACGGATGTGTCCTCTTGTAATATATTTAACCGTCTACCAGGTTGCAGCTATCTCTATCCTCTACTGCCTTCCGTCCCTTCACTACTATACATGTCAGACGATGATGAAATATCGATATTTGTCGAAATCGATATTTTCAATTTTTCAATATCCCGATGTCAAAATATCATTTTGGAAGTATCGATATTATCAATATCGATCGAATAGAAATTCCACAGGAGCGCCATCTGTATATGGGTTTGAAGATTAATTACAGTTCCCAACAATCTGCAGTGATCATTAATTAACTTGGAATCTGGCAGTCATACACCGTTCCTAACCTGCATGCGTGATTTTTTGTTATTGTTAATATTATGATAACGACGAAAATGGATATATAAAGGAATTCTAACAATAATAATAATACATATATAGATCTACCAGTCTTACCACCAAATATAATAATTGCAATAATACATAAAAGTAGTAGAATTATAACTAGCAAAAAATCTAAGTTAATCTTAATCTTATGATTCCAACAAATATCAATGGATTACGAATTATTATACAGAACCTAAAATGTGGTCCTAAAAAGAAAAATTGCAAATTTTGAACTTCTTCGAATACTTTCGATATCAATATATCGATATTACGGAAAATGAAATTATCGACAAATATCGATATTTTTTTGACATGTCTACTCACTACATATGGTTCGCTCTTCATAATGCTGAATAGCATTTACCCCGCTTCCTCTACGCAGATAAGACATTATTGCCTGTTTTCTTGATTCACCACCGTTTTTAACCTCGTGCAGACTTCGATAGACTTCGATAGGGATTTTCAATCCCTAATAGCATTTCAAGAGTTAGGATTTCAAACTCGAAGCAAACTCGTTAAAGAAGAAAGCTGGCATTAGATTATTTAAAAAAAATACCAACATCGGGTTTTGAAACGAATTTGGGTATTCGAAAGAGGCCAACTTCACAGACTTCTGCGATACCAAATGCCATACTGCGGGTGGATATGGTAGCCTGCGTTGAGGATTTGCTGTTGACCAGAATACATTCTACAGAACCTAGATCAAACGGGGGACTCGCTTGGCAGTTAGCGTGCTAACTCGCTTGGTGCATAGTAATATTTGGTCAAGTCGATTGTTCGGACTTGGGAATCAGTGACCAAATGCCCCTTATACCCTGTGTGAACCCCAATATGCAATCCTTGCATTTTTCAAGTTGGATTCTTTTAGTTTATGCCATATGCGATACTAAGATACTTGCGGTCATCTTCCCTTTAAGCAATTTCCTATTCAGACTGATGCCTCAGAAGATCGACTGAGTATTTTCCGAATCGGTGTGCTTTTTCCTGTTTATTATAATTTGCTTTGTTAAGTGTCAGTATCTCAGAAACACTTTATAAGTTTAGGAATACTCCAGTTCGACATGTTTTCATATGATAGCATATGAACATAGCTGGTGCTAATCAAAAAAGACACAGGACATGAAATTGTCTTCACTTAACAGTTCTGCTTGCCGACTTATAAAATTGTTATTTAATGTGCAACACTAATTTATTTCAGACTGAGAAACTTGCTGAAACGATTTACGAGTCTATGCCTCTTGACGATGAGAAAACTTTAAAAGATATGTCATGCATGCTATTCAAGGCGCAACATCCTCTTCGAATTACAGCGGGTGGTATTACATCTGTAAATCACGTTTTAATGGTTAATGTAAATTTAATAATCCTTATTATTAATACACCGATTACAAACTAATATACATTTTCAGATTTACCAAACAGTTTGGTCTATGTTAACACTTCTTATTAAAACTGCATAAATATATGCGTTTCAACGGTAATATCTAACAATATGATAATATAATTACATATCGAATGTTATATATTTTAACACAGATAGCACGAATTCACCTAACCCTTGAAGTTTTCGCAATAAATACATAAATGTTATTAGAGCACTTATAATCGAGAATTTATTATTTACCTAAACACCGTTTCAGGTGAATAGTTTTTGAGTTTATCTCGATTCAAGAATTGCCCGCCGTTAATCTCTCTGGCCTGCTTCTTGTTTCGATTTCATGACTCTTATTTCTCCGGTGTCTTTCTCTATTTGGTCAACACGAACGTTGTTGGAAATTGTTGCTAGGCCACTGGTGGGACTCACTTAGTTTTGACGAGACGGTGCTGGAAAAAGACAATTTGCAAGCTGAACCAATGTATTTCCAAAACTCGTGGCTGTTGGCGGTGCATAAAGCGGCAAAATGGCAGTGGAAATGGATGTGGTCGATTGGCGAGTCGATGAACCTTCGGTACCAAAATGGTAACGGTGAGATTAAGCTCATCATTCTAGCCTGCGCAAAGTCAGCTGCGCGAGGTAGTATAATACGTCGGAGTGACCGGTCTGTAGGTTAATAATATGTAGCCTTAAATCATTATTTTTCAGCTTTTCTTGGGCTCTGCTGTTTGAAACGTAAAGCAATCGCTTAGCCTACCTAAAGCTCTCTTCGACACTTTCTCTCTTTCTCTCTCTCTCTCTCTCTCTCTCTCTCTCTCTTCGGCGTATGGCGCAAGATGGTTTAGAACTATCGAATGTGGTTTCTGCTGCCTTCTTGGTATATCCGCGTTAGTGTTCCCTGCAATGCTTACCCTGAAGGTGTAATGTTCACACCTTTGTAACCTTGCCTATTTCTTGTAATCTTGAATATGCACTCGTTGTGAAACATATTCTGCCCGTCGTTATTTCAGCGTTGTTATGCCTCGCTTGAGGAAGAAACAGAAAATGCGTGACTGAATTACTCGCGATTAACCGACGGACAATAATAGCGCATAGGGGACAATCCTTCCTACCTTTGTTGCACCCGTGGTGGATTGGGTGATTGGCGAGATGACTGGTGACGATTCCATTGAATGTTGTATGACGAGGGCGCTCGACGAAGTAATTCACTGAATCTCCTCCAACTGTTATTTGTGGTGCGTAGTTTGAAGAAACACGGTGCCTCTACCAAATGTCAGATTTTGAGCTATAAACTCAATATTCTTGAGGTAATTTACATCCAATAGGCCATAAATACACATCCCAATACTTTCCTAAACGACCACTTCTTAGTATTGAAGCTGCTTTTTGTAATTTTCTTGCTTCAGTACCTGATGATGGCGAAAGCCGAAATGTACATCGTACAAAAAAAAAATTATATTTGCAGAACTGTAAAAAAAAGTATTTTTATTCATCAACAATTTATTATAAACATGTTTTATCAATAAACGACAGAAGGCTCCTTCAACTATATTAAACAGATATCAATAATAAATCTTTTTCACACTCTCCAAAAATGCATTCTCTGCATACGTTATATAATAGAGTTAATGTAGTTTAATGTTTGAATTTAATTACTTTAACAGCATATAGCTCTCAATGCGACGTGACTCTCTACTGCTCTTGTAACAAATATAATAATTATTCAATTTAATAACTACATAATTGGATTATATTTTCCGATGAAAAGTCGACATCGCTGCTCTGGTCCGAAATTAGTAGTCGTGATTCCTGTATAATTGGATTAAAACTAAAATTATACGGAATTTAATTGAACTTTGCAGAAACGTGCCTTTATATAGCACTTGCAACCTTTTCCAAAGTCTATAACCTGTGATGTTATCGAACGATTAGAAATTGTGGAAAATTGAAAGCTCGCATGCGTGCTTGAAGTGTTTGTAGCTGTGTAAATTTCTTATATACATGCAAGAAAAGAAATATAGCTATATATTTCATGGGAAGAAAAACTGGCGAATGTATCAAGTACACGAGTATAAAAGTATAAGATGTATGCAGATATAAATTGGTAACCATCGGATTTGGTAATGCTGGCACGCGTCAATTTAACGACCGAACGTATTCCACATCGTAATGCTGCTCAATATGTCACGTGGGAAGGTCGAAGGGAAAGTGAGAGCATGTGCCAAGTACACAAATGGCAGTCGAAACGTCTTTCAATATGTCTTCCAAACGATCGCAGATTCACGTATAATTCGGATCAATCCGAATGATGATAGTAATTTGGATATATTACGGAACAGGTTTCAAATATATGAAGTATTTTGATTTATTACAATAATTTGTGTTCTATTTTTAATTATTCATAAATACATTAACCATCAATCATTTTCGATATATATTTTTTTAGATAGAATATTTGACGACGTTTATAACCGTCGTGATCCTAGCGCAACAAAATAATTAGGCGTTACCAATTTTTAAAAGAAATTATCACTGTTTGTTTTAAATTGAAAGACATTTTCATTTGTGTTAAGAAATATATCGACATATATCTGGTGAATCAACATTTATTTTACATTTATATTCGTGCAAAATAACTGTGTTTGTATTGCGGTGTCGGCATTTTACTTACAACTTTACAAAATTCCTTATATAAAGTGTGAATAACAAAACAAAAATTAACTCGTAAACTCGTAAATTAAATTAAAGTAATGTTAAAGTGAAGGGTGTATCCATAATGACTGTTCATTTTGTTTTCTCCCGTTTTCATCTTGTTTTAGTTGCTATCTGCTGCAAAGTTCTTTCCATATTTGCTATTTTTAGCCATTTTCTTTGCCAGGATATCTGTAATTATGGTGTTCCACTCTTTTCGCGGACGCCATCTGCCTCTGCTGCCTGAGCTAGGTTTAGCTTGCCATATTATTTTGACTGGGGTTTCTTCCTTCATTCTTATAAGGTGTCTCCACCATCACAGTTGTCTTCTTTCGATGTGATGGTGAATTGATTAAATTTCTACCTGCAGCCTTATATCTTCGTTCCTAATTTTGTCCTTTCTTGTTTTGCCCACGATTCTTCTGAGGAATTTCATTTCTGTAGCTTGGATTTTGCTTTTTTCTCTGTCGTTTAGCACCCAGGTATCACAGCCATGCGTTAGGATTGGGCGATATATTGATTTGAAGATTTTAATTTTTGTTTCTTTCGAGATTTCTTTATTGTTAATGAATTTGTTATTCATTTGATAATATACTTTAATTGTATTATCAACCCTGGTATTTATTTCTGATTTCAGCTGTCTGTCTGCAGTTATGATTTTTCCTAGGTATCTGAATACTGTTACTTGTTCTATTTTGTCATTTCTCACGGTTATGTTTAGGTTTTGGTTTGTTCCTATAACCATAGTTTTAGTTTTCTTCACATTTATTGTGTTTGTATTAGTTTGCTGATATATTATTAAATCGATGAAACTAAGTTGAGGAATGCGTGTTATGTAATGTTGAGACGGGAGATCTGTGAACGTGGTGTAGTGAAAAATACACTGCTTCAAGAGACAACCGAGTTTATTACAAAGTAACAAGTGTAAGTGCCGAACACTGCTGAGCGCGTAGACGTAGACCAAAGAGAAGACGTTGTGTTCGTGAGCGTGGTCGAGAACCAAATGAAAGAAGTTAGGAAAAATATTAGAAGTTCGGAGCTGCTCTTGATGGGGTTGAACTTTGGAGGTTGTTAGATTGTTAGCGGGGCTGATCGCGGTGCATGGCGATTGGTTAGTTAGGACTTAAGTAGGATCGAGGGAGGTACCAAGCCGAGCGAGAGAGACTTGTGCTGGTGCGACTTGGCAACAGGGTAGGTAGCCGCTGGCTGTGGCGGGGCTGTGGCGGGGCTGTGCAAACCACCAGCCAACGGCGGAAAAAGACCTCGGGGACGCACATGCGGTGTAGAAAGTCCGCCGTTCGGAAAAGTGCAATTGAACGGCGAAGGGTACCGCGGTGCTATGAAACGGACGTGTCTATCCAAGAGTTTTAAACGTTAGCGGGAACCGTGTCGGGACGAGCAACTCTAGGAATGAAAAGTAGAAGCACAATAAAGCAACAAAAGTAAAATAGCATAGCGATAGAAAAGCCTAGAAGAATTTACAAAACTGGAAGAAAGACATTTGTGACGGCAGAGATTTTACACAGCTTTACGAAAAATGTGCATCGCAGATGCGTGGGTAGAAACCCCACAAAGTAATTAAAATGGTTCTATAGTGACCAATTCCGGAGATAATGTATTACATTTAGTATCAATCTATTCCAGAGGACACCTTCTTGGTGATATTGGATGATATCATAGGTTAGCCTTATTGATGTATGATATCTTTTTTGCCATATTATGTTGAATTTTAGATTTATTCTAGGAAAAAATCCATGGAAATGTTCCTAAAACGGACAATTCCTGAGGCTATGTAATAAGTTTTGCATCAATCCACTGAGAATTCCCGAGAACACATGAGTTTAGTATAGTAAGCATGCGTCGTTTTATACGTTCAAATCAAAGGGTCTGTATAAATCAAAATAAACAGAAATTATACATAGTTTCATTGCATATGGCGTTTATTTGATCATAACTTTTCAGAACATTAGCCCCAGGCTTGGCAAACTTTGATATCATATGTAAACTTGAATGCTGTGCTCTGATTGAGTTGGTAAATATAGTTATAGTTCGAATGAAACTTGTGCGCAAAATTATAATCTGTCTCGGAATATAATCCTATAAATTCATAAACACTTTTGTCTTTTCTTATATCTTCATTCCTTATTCTATCGAGTCTTGATGTTCGTGCTGCTCGTCGCCAGAAGTCCATTTCCGTAACTCTCAGAATGATTTCAGTTCTGTTTGTTATTTGCCACGCCTCGCATCCATATGTAAGTATACTCTTTGTTATTGTACAATAAATTCTTCGTTTGTTGGTTTTTGAAATATTACCATCCCATAATATTTTATTCAGTGTTGCAATGAATGTTCTTGCCTTTTGGTTTCTGTCCGATATCGCTGAGTCCATTTTACCATCATTAGTTATTTTCATTCCTAGGTATTTGTATTCCCTGCTGTGATTTAGAGTTGTCCCATCTTGGAGTGTGAGATCTTGTTGGATACCTCCTATACACATATATTCCGTTTTTCCGCTATTTACATCGAGTCCCTACTTTTGATATTCTTCGATGAGCTTTCGTGTCATGTATTTTATATCTTCTATTTCCTGACCTAAGACTACCAGATCATCTGCAAAGCAGAGAGTGTAGAGCGTTGTTGACTCGTCAATTGGTATCCCCATGCCACTGCACTTCTTTTTCCATATTTGAAGTGTGTGCTCTAATTGTAAGTAAGCAAGCAAGCAAGCAACCTTTATTTTGGCATTCACCTATTCCCTTTGTACATCTCAACCTATCCTCTCTTATACAATAAATTATAC
>JAODAC010038629.1:0-12454 GCA_027575185.1 Mimaenictus wilsoni
ACATACAACACACATACACATACAACACACACACATACACACACACACACACAGCACACACACACAGCACACACACACAACACACACACACATACAACACACACACACACACAACACACACATACAACACACACACACACAACACACACACACATACAACACACACACACACACAGCACACACATACAACACACACACATACAACACACACACACACACAGCACACACATACAACACACACACACATACAACACACACACATACAACACACACACACACACACATACAACACACATACTTGTACCCTATCAACAATCAACCAACATTCAACATACGCATCTAACATGCAACTCTCAACACTTCACACTCTACAACATACTACTGCTACACACACACACTATTCACACCACACTATCTTCAACAACATCAATAACAAATAACATGGCAAGCACAAAAATATATAACAATGTAAATACATGTAGGAAAGACCGAAATGGTCGATAGACAATAAAATATATCAATTATTATTCATATTAATTTAATTCATAGAAAAATATGTTCTATGAATAATATCGATTAATAACTTTGTTAATAAAGAAACAACACTGAAACGAATTAAATCCAACAATAAGCATCAAAACGAAATCAATTGCATCGTATAAAGACGGATAGGAGCGTATAAGATATGTTTACCTTGCTTATTATGTGGCCCCACGCTGGAACGATGAATATGCTCGAAGAGCAAACTGGGGGAGCACCCCATTAGGCCCAGCGGCTCGACGTTGTTGACCAAAAGCGTGGCGTTGACGAAGACGTTGTGTATGCACAAAGTATGACGAAGTACGTTGATGACGCAGAAGGGCACAACCAACAACACTTATTGTAACTGAAACACTGCTTTAGCACTAGTTTACTAATGAATGCAACATGCTTTGCTTGTATAGACGCTGAGGTGTAGTTGATATTTTTAGGATTAACGCGATGTTGACCGCCGACGACGCGACGATCACAAAATGTCGACCGAATCAATTGTTTTTATATTTAACTTCTTTGATGTTACGCGTCGACACTCAACATACAACATACAACACACAACATTCAACGCTCAACACACAACATACAACACTCAACACAATTTATTAACTATTAATTATTCACTCACGCACATTTTTTTTTTTGAAATTAAACGGCATTATATATATTCACCTTTAACTTTTGTTTTTTGTGTGTGTGTGTGTGTGTGTTTTATTGTTTTTTGTTGTGTGTGTTTTATTGTTTTTTTTGTGTTTTTGTTTGTTTTGTTTTTTAATAAAATTTTAAACACAAAAATTAGTGAATACCTTTAGCGATGACCACAAAATGTCGACCGAATCAATTGTTTTTATATTTAACTTCTTTGTTGATATGAGTCGACACTCAACATACAACACACAACATTCAACATTCAACGTTCAACATACAACACTCAACACAATTTATTAACTATTAATTATTCACTCACGCACATTTTTTTTGAAATTAAACGGCATTATATATGTTCACCTTTAACTTTTGTTGTTTTTGTGTGTTTTTAAAGTGTTTTTGTTGTTGTTTTTTGTTGTTTTTTAATAAAATTTTAAAACAAAAAATTAGTGAAAACCTTTAGCAAAAATTAAAATGAAATTTAAAATTTGTTTACACTATTCTATTATAATTTCGAAATATTTTTTTTTATTTATTGAATTTTAAAAATGTAGGTTAAATGTTTTTTTATGTTTCAGATTTTTTATCGTTAAGCGCTAATTTCAGTGTTTGAAGTGTTTGTTTCGGTTTATTTTAGTTTATTTTCTGCGTGGACGTCGCGAACGTCATTGACGGCGACGGTGGTGGCGGTGAAGGATGCGATCCGACGAGCGCCTGCCTGTTGATTCTCGCGTCGAAACCAATGATACCGCCGCCGCGGCGTTTCAGCCGCCTCCGAAGAATGTCCAAACCGGCGGGCGTGCGCGTTTCATCCACCGTATCGACGTGTTTTGTTCCCGCCATCAATTTAGGGTCGGAGTGAGATGAGAAAAGGGGGTTCGTCAGTCCAGTCATTGCCGACTGGACTGTCTATCAATGCTTCAGTTTTATTTACCCCTTGGTTTTCCACAGCTTAAATTGCCCGAAAGTACAAGCATTACCAAAAGTACAAGGATTAATTTAATTTTAAAGTTCATCGTATTAATCTATTATCCTTTTTTTCGATTTTGGTCGTCTACGACCAAACTTTCGTAAAATTAAGAAAGAAATCTTGGACATTTTTTAAATTGTTCATTTTAATATCAAATGAAATGCGTAGTTGATTGAAATTTAGTTGGTAACGAGTATAAATTTATATTTCGATACTTTCCTACTATCGATATATTTATTGTTAGTATTAAAAGGGTTTTTTTATCAAATATTGATTTTAAAGTTCATTTAATCCGTTGTGGAGAATTGAGTAAGGCAACCAAATATACACGACTTTGTGAAATCGCGAGAGCGGAACCACCTAGTGGCAAAATGAGGAACTAAAATGTGAACTAGTTCTACCTTTTCTCCGATATTTCCTAATCTATATATCACAGGATATCTATTCTTCTAAGGATCGATTCTTCATTAAATATAGTTAGTTTTGATATACATATTTATGCCTAAAAGTTATGTAATTTTTAAGAAATATATTGTGTAAAAAATGTATCCCAACAAAGAGTCTTTTCGAGGTTTTTTATTTATTTTTTCACATTTCCTGTATTTTAGAATTAAAAATCATGTACCATTCAATTCGGCATGAAAATTGCTTCAAACTCCTGGAATAGTTTTTCTTTTGATTATGTAGAATCGATTTTATAGCTCTTGAAAGTTTAGAATCAACGACGTTTTCTGTCAAAAAATGACATGAAATTGCTGCTTCTAAATATTTCACTTGTATTTATATTTAACTTGTTAGTATGTTCACAAATCATACACCATTCGATTCAGAATGGAATTTTCTACTCTCGCCTACAATAGTTTGTTGATTAGATGACTAGAAAATATGTTATACATCGTTGAAGTTGAGTCTAAAAACGTCAACATTGCAGATGTCAAAAAATGATTTGTTCTAAATATTCCATTTTTATTCATATTTCCTTTATTTCCAGGCATATAAATCATGCACCAATCGATTCTGCGTGAAAATTGCTTTCAACTCCCAGAACAGTTTTTTCATTACATTACTTCGAACCGATGTTACAACTCATCAAAGTTTAGACTAATAACGGCGACGTTTTCACTGTCAAAAAAATACTGTGAAATAACTCCATCTAAAAATCGCACTTTTATTTATATTTACCACATTTCTATGAACACAAATCATATATCAATCGATTCAGAATTAAATTTGCCACAAACTACCACAACACTTTTACCAATTACTTACCTCGAGCAAATGTTATAGACTTTTGAAATTGAGACTATTTACAAAAACATCCAAAGGAATTTAAAAGCACAAAAACACAAATTTCATCACCTGCCGACACAAAACACTCACAAACAACCAACATTGTACTTTTAAATATTCAAACACATTTTATTACTAGTTTATAGTTATTACTAACTATGGATATTTTCGAATTTTGGCAAATTTAAATAATTTTGTAAATTTGTAATTTTTTTGCGCATTTTCATCTCAAATCTGTCAGGACGTGATCGAAATGATCACAATTCGTTGTTGGCACTTCGATTGTCATTTCGAGAATATTTTAAACAATTACTAAACAGTAATTCTTATAATTATGTCAAAATTACGTAAAATTTGACATAAATACCAGAATGTCAACTGATTTTCGTGCAAGTTTAATATTAACATTCCTATTATGTCTGGTAATAAATCGTAAAATTTCCAAGATTTTCATTTCTTAATGAATTTACGTTGAATATTTCAGATATGTCCAGCTTTATTCGAAACACAACCAGCAGCAGGCTACTGTTATATCTTCGGTACATGCTATAATTTCTTCTGTGATTGTTTGTTGAGACACAAGAATTCATTGAAAGTAAAAACTTATTGATATTGCATAGTTTCATTATCCAATTGTTCCCATAATCATTAAATACGAGTAATTATTGTGAAGCAAGTTGTTGAAGTTCATGTTGAATTACAATCAACAAAAACTGATACAATTCAATTCGAAATTCCAAAACAATGGACTATAAATTGCATAAATATGTCTGTGGAGCCTTCAGTGTGTCTTAATTACTCGCTAGCAACAAATAGAATGAAGTTATTCGCATTCCTTATAGTGAGTATGATTCTAATCGTAAGTATTTGTTAAATTTGAGATTATTGAAGAAAAAGAAATATTTAAAAATTTGCTTTAAATAATCAAATTAAAAAAAAAATGATATTTTCTTATGTTAAAGATAGTATGTTGTCACAAATCCAAAAAGAATCCCGAAAAAATGCTCCGTGGATATTGTTTTATTTTCGGAACATGCTACAATTTCTTCTGCAATTGTGATTATAAAAAAGATGACTGACCAGAGAGGCATTAATCATGGATGTTTTTAAGAAACGTTGAAAATTTGACCATGCATAATAAAATGTGAAACTTACCAATGCCTAAGAAGATGTATCGCCTCAAAATAAATGAATTCCTGATGTTGATGTTGATTTGATGTTGACATTGATGTTGATGATGATGTTGGTGATGATGCCGATTTGATGTTGACGTTGTTGTTGATGATGATGATGTTGATTTGTTGATGAATTTACACGATTTCGTCTGCTTCGGAACTATTGCCCATTTGGTGCTGTCATGACTTGTTCTTCTGCTTGAACGCAATCATATAACGTTGAGGCACAGCCATTGGAGGACTATAACCTTCCGGATAAGTCTGGTCGTAGAACAACACCTCGTATTTATCGGTGTGTTTCATTGGAACTTTGCACACGACAGCAATGTATAAACATGAGGTTCTCGGATACAAGGCTAGTACTGCAAAGAAATTAATGTTTAGAGATCAAAAGATACAGTCCTGAAACGAATATTTGTAACATTATATGAATTTATCTACAAATCCATCTGCAGACCTATCCTAGACTATCCCCTGATATTGTTAGCTAATACTACCAACAGCACAAAACGCATAATTAAAGTAGCAGTAACAACAGCACTGTGAACCATAACCAAACTTCGATATCCTAATAACCCCTTTCATAACCCTCCGAACACCCTGTTATACACGAAAACCCAAGTACTCCCCAGCAACATGCGGCATATCAAACTTCAATCAAAACTCAAAAATAGCCCAATTAAATTGGCTAATCATTGAACCGCTTTGTATTACTTTCACTGAAAATTCACCTATCAAATTCAAAACTCCTGAAAACTAGGGATGTCAACTTTTCACGAAGTATCGATACTTTTTGGTATCGATACTTTTGAACCTACGAGACTGTTTGGGCGTGCGAGCCCAAAACTCGCATTTTTACTACGCCCGACATGAGCCAAGGCGTCGAAGATCGAGGCAATATTTGGCCTTCCGGTCATGCCTGTAGAAGAGCATTATTTTCGTAGAATTAGTCTAGGTTTAACATATTTTGGTATGTCTTGACTCAGCATGTTGTAAACTCTCGGTCGTTGGGGACAATAAAACATGTGCGACCAAAACCCAGCGATTTGAGACCGCTGGAGATCATTTTGTCTAAATAACTTTTAGGTCATAAACCGTGAAACCGCACTATAAGGCTCTATACGTTTAGAGCCGCTAGCGTACAGGGTGTTTACCATCCTAATTGATCGGTGTGATTAACAGATGGCCTCAGTGTGGGAGCATGTCAAAAAGTATCGAAAATGGCCAATTGGATACTATCGATAAGTATCGAAAATTAAAGTATCGATAAAAACCCATAAGTATGGACACGTGGTATCGATACTTATCGATACCGATACTTTTATTGACATCCCTACTGAAAACATACTACTACGAACATACATAAATATGTAAACCTATTATATATACTATGTATTACGATGTACATTTGTTTCATGGCAGAAAGACTGTAATAGTCGATAGACGTTAAAATATATCTATCTATCTATCTATGAAAATATAATCCTAATTTGATAGTAGATGATAGTATGTAACAAATATCAAATGAAATATAGTATATTGTACCCCAACTGATTTGACTTTTAAAAGAGAGACAAGTAGGCAACTTATTGAGCATAGCACTCCCTTTTAAAAATATCGAATATATAGATAAAAATGAAATTATAGACTTACCAATAGTTCCCTGGGGAAACAAAGCATTTGGATCCGTTTCGGGATTGGCACGCATCAGAGGTAAGGGCACAACCGACTTTTTGTTGATGGTGTGCCTTTTTTTCTGGATCTGTTCTTCACAAATATCGTCAACTTCATACTTGTTTGTGCTGGTGTTGAAACTGACAACTTCGGCTAGTATCCAATTGATTTCTTCGGTTGTATCGGCAAATGCAGCTACCATATCACCAATCTGTAAATAAATAGTATATAAATACAGAATGGTAAACTCTTACGGCTCAATAATGGTATTTTTAACGCCGAATAACTGTATACCTGGCGATGTTACATTGGCAAAATAGGTTTTGTATTAACAATGGGGAGTGTCTGAACTGACCGTCTTAGAATTGAATGAACATTTTGCCTCAAATACGCCTTAAGATATGCAGCTACCTATCTGAGCGTACATTGAGAGTAGGTGACTCTCTGGACACAACCATAAGTCATATTGTCGATAATTTAATATGAGATATCAGTGCATTAGAAAATATATGAAACCATTTTCCAGTGATTAGAAACATGTTGAAGATCCATACGCCTCAGGTGAAAAATTTTGACGTTGACGTAATTGTCATGAGCCCTACTACCGATGCTGTAAATATGGGCTGGGTATATTAATAATCAATAGAAATATGCTCCTATTTGCACCTTCGTAATGTATTTTAAATGGGAACAATCAAACTATTTTTTGCGCATATCTTGGTCACAATACGAGGTATTTGTTTGAAATATGTATTAACGCATTTCCTTTCCGATTCTACATTGAACCATGAGAAAATTGGCTGGGTATTTTAGGTATTTCCAAAATCGAAAATTTGCATGTAGCTTATATGAGTCATTTTACGATGGCTTTTACGGTAGGATCACCCGGGTGTAGTCGTGCGTTGTCGCAAGCGCTCCCAATACTGTTCAACCATACAAAAGGCATACAGGAGAATTGCACAACAACTCGAGAACGCGAGATATGCAGAGAGTACGATTGTATCAGAATCAAAAGAATTGTTGAAGAAAATGATTCCGACTCTTATACCACGCTATATCCACCAAAAATTCGCATATAATTCTAAGACGGACATTTGAGACACTCCCTTTGTAAATGTGCAATAAGTGAAACATCAAACATCTTGAAAACGTTCAGTCACTAATACCAATGCCACTTGGTGTTTACTATTAGTGACTCAACCTTTCACTACTATCAACTATTAAAAACTATTATCAACAATTGATTATGCCTTATCAACAATTGACAGAAGACTTTAACAACTAAATAATTACGTACTTTTGCCGTATAATTCGGTTCCGGTGGTACAGCTCCACACAGCGGCGGTGGTTTCTCTCCAGGCTTACCAACATACAAAGGCAAAGCATCCGCATGATTCTGCAACATTCTAAAGAACGCCGTTTTGAACATCATCTGTTTGTTGCCACTCATGCGCGACTTGATGCGACGCTCGTTCTTGATGTTGCGAATTTCGACGATCTTCTCCAAAGCATTCCGGAGGACTTCCTCTTCTTGTTCGGCATGTCCCAGAGCGACTTTATACAATCCTTTAAGTTTCGACTGCAAAACAAAAGCGTTATGAACACATTATTGACTGACACTAAGCGTTAACGTGTTATGTCACCGCAAAAACTGCTTTTTTTATTCCTATCCGCTAATATCTACCTTTTTGCATCTACACTAGACATGGGAAGAGTAAGTTTAATATATTTCATCTGAATATTGATTAAACTACTAATTATTATACATGTAATACATTATTATACATGTAATAATAGTAGAATATGTTAATTTTTTAGGAAGAATTACGAATCTTCAATCTCCCCCTGAATTGCACACATAATCATCATATCAATTACACATTCCGATTGAATGGTTATTGCTATGTGTTTGGGAAATGTGTGCCAATTTTTTGCGAGTGTGAAATGTTCTGGCTGTGACATACCTGGTTGTGTTGAACTTTTTCGTCCTGCTGTTTGAGAATGGATGCGATGCCATTTTCACTCTGTTGTCGCTTCTGTTCCACGTCGTGTACCAGCGTGTATAAGGAATTGAGTCGGTCTTGCACTTGCTGAGCAGCGAGTGCATCCGATGTGAATGCCATATTCATCAAGCTTTGCTTTCTACACTTTTTTTCTCTAATATGTTTTAGAGAACTCAAACGACGCAATCTCAATTTTGGAAACTAACCTAAAAATTAGAGTAGATGATGATGATATTGTTAGAGGTGAAAAATTCAATTCAAGAGTAATGGGTACTTAACAGAAAGTGAATATTCATGAATATGTGATTAAATTAATAAATTGAATTGGATTAAGTAGAAATTATTTGTATTCTTACCTCTCAACGGTTTATTGTTGTCGATTTAAATTCGAATACAACAGCGCCATCTGTTTTTCAATTCTTGCAACTGTATTGGTATATTTGAAATTATACATTGATGCACAGATGGCACTGTTATGTACTCTGAATCTCTTGAAAGAATATTTAAAAATATTTAGAGAACATAATAGGAAATATTAAAAAAAGTCATTAGTTTTTAACAAGATGGTAGGCTAAAAGAATAAATGTCAGTTTAACACCTATTTTCGTTGCTTTTTCATTAGCTGTCATGGTTATTTGTGGCCCATGCATTTATTTGTATTCATATGGTAGGCACCGCATTAACGTTGTTGCTGTCAATTTCAATAGTGGTCAATGCAACTATGCTGTCAATGTCATCATTGGTCCATGCGTCTATGACATTGACAGTGTGGGACGTCAGCATTTCTATCAATACGCAGCCAATCGTACTTATTGTTAGTTCCTAAATATTTTGACAGCCATTAATTGTTAACCTAATAGAAATACCTACTGCTAATTCTGATTTTTAGTCGAACAATGCTAATCACCAGGACCTTACCCACTGCAATCTTCCAGAATCTATCCAAACATAACCAAATAAACAAACGACAATTATGGCACTACCTCAACATCATCTTTAATCGTCGAGACGAAGCCCGATGGAAACGCTGGGGTCCCGATCGCACCTGCACAGAGTGGATCCTTCGCAATGGTGGGGCGGTTAAACTCACCTGCTGCGAAGAGCATCTCCGCGACTACAACCTAATTCCACCGGAGGGTACCCCCATTACACTGACAGCAGTAGACGCAACCGAATCGTCTATCATGCACTATGGTTTTGATCATTTCATCGGCTGCAAGCATCTTGATGAAATCATACTGAACAAATGCAACTACATCTACGATGAAGCATTAAAAGACCTCGCACCAATCCGCAACCAGCTGAAGATACTCAAAGTGATCGAATGTCCAAACGTCTCCGATGCTGGGCTCGAGCATCTCAGACAGTTGACTTCGTTGAAGAATCTCACACTGATCAACTTGATCGCTGTGAAAGATTTGCAAAAGTCAGCAAATGCCATTAAGCAAGCTATACCAAACTGTACGATAGTTACGAAATGAAACGTTGATTTCAATAACTAATCGTGTATATAAATTCGAACAAAAATATAATTTATTAACCATCCAGTTTCAATTTGGAGGTTGAGGAAGAGGCAGGTGGCGATGGCAGGCCAATTTCACCACTTTCGAGTTGTTTGAGAAGTCGAAAGAGAGCGGCCGCTTCACGTATGCGACTGAATTCAATGCAGAATGCTTGCACTTCGATGAATAGTTCCTGCAACCCATGTACTCTTCAAACAAATATCTCACGCAATCCTCTCGTATGCATACACATCTCACAGATATCAGGCATCATGGACATGCATGTTACACACATCTACTGCATATACCACCTCAGACACATACACATCCTCAATCAGCCATGCGCATACTGAACATCTTCACACACACACACGCCTACATTTATTCACATACGCCCACATTTGTTCACATACACTTATCTTCACACACGCCCACATTTGTTCATAAACCCATATCTTCACACACACACACACACGCATATATATCTTCACACACACACGCATATATATCTTCACACACACACGCATATATATCTTCACACACATACATCTTCACACACACACGCATATATATCTTCACACACACACACACATCCTCACACACACTTTCCATACACACATACATCTTCACACACACACAGATACACATACATCTTCACACACAGATACACATACATCTTCACACACAGATGCACATACATCTTCACACACACACGTCCACATACATACACACACAAATATATACACCTTCACACACACAGGTACACATACATACACACGCACAAATATGTACACATACATAAACACGCACAAATATGTACACCTTCGCACGCACAAATATGTACACCTTCACACGCACAAATATGTACACCTTCACACACACATACAAATACATCCTCACACACATCTTCATCCATACAAACATCTTCTCACACGCATGCACATATATCTTCGCACACTCACAAATACATCTTCACACTCACCGTCACATCTGCCCTCCCATATATCCACAAACAAATACATATACACAGATTCATCTACACACAAATACACACATACATCTTGATTCACTCACATATATACAAACACACACACACACACACTCTCAGTAATAATCAATTTCATTTACCTGAACGTTGATAATCTTATTCCGAATCAAACTTTGTAGGAAAACACATACCAATCGAACCAATCGATTCTGCATGTATCTGTCTTTGATGGTTTCGCACGTCGAAATGCAATTGGCGATGTAAAGATGAACGAAAGCCGTTGGAAGATCAACGGTGGTGGTGAGACGATTCACAACCTCCATGGAATGCAGCGACATTTCCATGTTTACCAAAACGGTGAAGTATTCGGTGATTTGCTTCGACTGCATCAGTTTTAAGAGCATTTCAATGGCAATTATCGGATTATTTTCCACTAGATCGGGCAACTGAAACATGTAATCACAAGTCATACATGCAAAGAATAGAATTATTAAAAAATATATGCCGAATGTTTGAAACAATGTTCACATTTGTTTCCATGTTTCGAATAGTCTCAAGGGGCGTGCACGTATTGGCCGCCTTCGATATGAGTGAGAATTTTGCTTTTTGAGCCATTTGTCCAAATAATACAAAGTTTGGTCATAATTTAATTAAAGTTGGACAACGAGTGCCCGACCTTGACCAGAAATGTACGTGTACTCGAGGATTAATTAGACTAGATAATCTGATATATAGGTCAGCTGTTGAGTAAGCATATCTTACCTTTGCCGGTGTTAATCCAATGTGATACACAAGTTTTGGATCGTTACCCAGTTCTTGCACGAGACGATTCTGTTGCTGGAGTGATAACGCCGATTTGTACGCCTTTTCCATAAGATGGCGTGCTTCCTGGCCGGCCACATTCGGCACGCACATCGTCGCATCGTAGATTACGGTATGCCTTTTCGGATGCGTCATATTAAACCAAACGGGCTGCAAGTACACATCAATACTATTCGTTATTCATTAACATGCCAAACTACGCACACACTCGAACGAATGCACTTACTTCATCCTGACAATTGTATAACGGAGGCGCCAGTGTTACAAATTCCGGTTTGTAGACTTTATGAATCGGTGCCTCATTTCCACACACAAGGTTTTTTATTAGATTGTTGCTATCATCATCTTTTGGTGCATAGCTAATCAATGAAAATAAAATAGTTTTTATGTACGCATACATACTCTCACACACACACACACATACTCACATATAGTTTCACTCACCATAGTACTTTCTCACACTGTCTTTCAATCACATTCTTTCACATACCCGCACACGGCTAAACTCTCTCATTCACACACATACACACAAACACACGCACAAAACACATACACACACACGCACAACACACACACACACACACACATACAAAGCACACACACACAAACTCAAACACTCACACAAACTCAACACACACACAAACTCAAACATTCACATAAACTTAAACACACACACACAAACTCAAACACACACACACACACACACAAACTAAAACACACACACAAACTAAAACACACACACAAACTCACACACACACACACAAACTCAAACACACACACACAAACTCAAACACACACAAACTCAAACACACACACAAACTCAAACACACACACAAACTCAAACACAC
>JAODAC010038640.1:0-12450 GCA_027575185.1 Mimaenictus wilsoni
TGACCGCTGCCAAGCTGGAGCTACCACAACCGCTACGGAGATCTTGCGTGGAATCGGCTTTGAAGTGGGGTTCTTCTACCCACCGCACCTTTATGGCCTAAGCATATCATCGACGCCCCCCTTGGGTTAGCAACTACACCTTGACCCACCTTATCCCACGTACATTAGCGCGACTTGAGCTTGTAAAAGTGTATCCACAATATATCTAATTTGTTCTAACCACATATAAAATTATTGTACAAGAACTAACAAACAGGCTTTATAAATAAATAGTTTTAATAGCCAAATGCCTCGTTATCTAATTAGTGACGCGTATGAATGGATTAATGAGATTTCCGCTGTCCCTACCTACGCAAACGGGGCTTGCGACCCGTTTGCCTACTTGCTACTATCGGGAAAATATTAGATAAAATATTAGCTGAACGTTTAACATTTCATTTAGAGGAAACCGGTTTTCTAAGTAAATTTTAATTCGGGTTTAGGAAGAGTAGAAGCACTGTCGACGCGTTAAAGCGTATGGTAGGGCTTTTAGAGAATATTAAATTGAAACACAACAAGCAACCTAAAAACGCACGGAGGACGTTTAGGCATATGCTGGTTGTGGATTTGGTTTTTAAAAACGCGTTCAACTCTGCGTGGTATCCGCAGATTCTGGAAATGCTGGAAAGATGCAGATGACCGGGAAACTTGGCAAATGTAATCACCAGCTTTCTGCAGAACCGTAGCGTTAAGTCGCAAGGCGTGACCGTAGATACAACTCGGGGTTGTCCACAGGGCTCGTGATTAGGTCCTGTTCTCTGGTTACTGATCATGGAGGATTGGTTTCTGGAGATGGATAGCTTAGTGATAGATAGTAATTGTGAGGTACATTACCAAGCTTTTACGGACGACCAGCTTCTTATGATCTCGGGTCCATCTACAAAGCAGGTTGAAATCTGCTGGGCGAAAGTCTGGGAGGCGTGTTGTAGGTGGGCCCAGCGTAACAAGCTGGAATACGCGCCGCAAAAGACCACCGCGATATTTAGATCAGAGAATGGTTTGCTAAGGGACGAACCAATTTTCCGGGTTAATAATACAATAGTTAGGCCAGGTAAATCCATGAAGCATTTAGGGATTATTGTAGATAGTTCGTTAAATTTTATTGATCATGTTAGGTATGTTAGGTCAAAAATAGCAGGATTAGGACATAAAGTCAGGGCTATAATAGGTTAAACGTGGGGTACGAAACCGCACGTTCTTAGGGAAATTTACCGAGGGGCTACTCGTCCAGCCCTTCTGTATGGAGCTGAAATCTGGGGGGCAAAGGCGAACTCAGGTATGATCCGTACGCATTTAACGACCGCCCAGCGGCCGTTCATGTTGGGAATTACAAGAGCCTACCGAACCTCTGCGAACGCGGCTCTTCAGGTGCTAGCGGGCTGTATGCTACTGCACCTAGACGCGAAGTCGCGATATGAATCGACGCTAGCCAGGCGCCTACCGAGTAGTGACAATTTCCTGCGATGCAACCTGGTGCGCGCACTTCCGCATCCGGCCGCGCATCCGCGCAGCTGGTACGAGTGGAAGGAAACTTCTCAGGACGGATGGCTACCTTCGCGGACGCCAGCAAGAAGGACAACAAAGAAGGAATAGCCTTATTTGTACAAGGTGAAAAAATAAAACGCCGCCTGCAGGGCAGATATCCCGTTCATCGGGCCGAACTGCAGGTAATTAGTCTGGCAATTGATACTGCAAAACGTTTGTGTTTTAGGTACTCGGCTCCACATATTATCTGACTCGAGGATGGCACTAGACATGCTTACAGCAGGGAAATGTGGAGCCGCTCAGGACATCCTCTTCCGCATCCAGAACCTGGAGGAAGTGAGCGGCCAGGAGGTCAGCCTCTGGTGGGCAAGCGACGCAGTCCCTGGTATCAGGGTAGCGGACCGAGCAGCGCGAGAGGAAGTGGACGCCATCCCCGGCGACCACGAGATCCACCAAGCCCCCATCACCACCAGGACCATCCGGCAGGAAGTAGCGAAGAAGGCCCAACAGGCATGGCAGGAGTTGTGGGAAAGGGAAGCGACAGCGAGGGCAACGGCCGCCATCTGTGCCGATGTATCCGAGCGACTGCGACCCTGGACCCTTCAGAGAGTATCTGCATAGATTCAGACTGAAAGGTACTGCACCTGGATGTGAGTGTGGCGACGGAGAGGAGACGGCGGAGAACATAAGAATGCACTGCCAAATCCCTTCTCGAGCCTCTGCAAGGGATTGCTTCCAAAAGAAGATGGAGGACGTCGGCTATTCGTTCCCCCTAGGATAGCGAAGAACACCGACGACGCTGTGATTGCATTGTTCAATGCTTTCGCGGAGGAAGTCGTTACCAGCCTGGAGGACTAGGCGAAGATTGTTTATTTTGTACTTATTTGTTTCTAAAATTATTTGCTTTTAATTATTGTGTGTGTACCAATTAAATTACTTTGACATGTTTTGTATATATTTGAAATGAATTTCTATATATGTAATTGTGTAATTCTTTTTCTGTTTTCTGCAGGTGTTGTATTTTATTTTTATTGCTGTATATGTAATTGCGTAATTCTTTTTCTGTTTTCTGCAGGTGTTGTATTTTATTTTATTTATATTTGTAATGTACAATTGTATTTGTTGAGTGGAAATAAATGCCGTCTGCGTTTCCTGGCCAGTTCTCGGGGAGGTGGCGGCGCATGATAGTAGGAGAGGTGGCAGAAGGGGCCTAATGCCGAAAGGTGGGAAGGCGGTGCTCTCGGGCATAAATATATATGATGTCCCTACCTACTATCTAGCGAAACCACAGCCAAGGGAACGGGCTTGGAATACTCAGCGGTGAAAAAAGACCCTGTTGAGCTTGACTATAGTCTAGCACTGTAAGGAGACATGAGAGATGTAGCATAAGTGGGAGACAGGAGTTCGTTTACGGCCGCCTGTCGTCGGTGAAATACCGGAGCGGAGCGCGTGCGTCATTCGTATTCGCGGCGAATGTCACGGTGTTCTCACACCAAACGTATAGAGAGGTGTGATGCATCATGGCACGTGCGGTGTCGCGTATGGTTCATTTCAGTGTATCATGCGGGCGACGAGGCGTCTGATCGCCGTTAAATACTCCTGCGTGATCCGATTCGAGGACACTGCTAGGTGGGGAGTTCGACTGGGTCGGTACATCTGTCAAAGTATAACGCAGGTGTTCTAAGAGCAGCTCAGTGAGGACAGAAACCTCGCGTAGAGCAAAATGGCAAAAGCTGCCTTGATCCCGATGTTCAGTATACACAGAGAACGCGAAAGCATGGCCTATTGATCCATTTGGCTTGAAGAGTTTTCAGAAAGAGGTATCAGAAAAGTTACCACAGGGATAGCTGTCTTCTGGCTGCCAAGCGTTCATAGCGACGCAGCTTTTTGATCCTTCGATATCGGCTCTTCCTATCATTGTGAAGCAGTATTCACAAAGCGTTGAATTGTTCACCCACTAATAGGGAACGTGAGCTGGGTATAGACCGTCGTGAGACAGATTAGTTTTACCCTACTGATGGCTTGTCATAGCGATAGTAATCCTGCTCAGCATGAGAGTTACCGCAGGTTCTGACAATTGGTTACGCACTTGCTCGATATGGCGATGATGCGAAGCTACCATCCGTGGGATTATGCCTGAACGCCTCTAAGACCGGAACCAGTTTAGACAAATCTGGCAATGATACCTTAAGGAGCTTTGAGAGTCAAAAGGCTCAATTCAATGCTATAGTAAAAGGCTGGTCTCGCCTGAGGCACGGCCTTCGCACGAGCCCTTTATCGTTGCTATTTAGTTGAAGGTGGGCGGTGCGATTAAGCATTATGTTTCATCGACCTCCAGTAATCGATTATAGGTTTATTTGGCGTCAATGCTTGGAATTGTTTATAAACGATTTACATACTAGACTGTTGTTTTCGACAGAAAGATATCTCCTTGCTTGGGAATTCGTGCCTATCCAAACGACGGGCGAGGGCTTGGTGCCCTTGTGCCACATCTGCTTGGACAGGTTCCAACGAAGAATTCCCAGCAGATAGAAGCAGTCCATGAGTAGTACAACGTCGATACGTTGATCGAAAGCACACACAGCCAATCTGCCATAAAAATGATTTGAAATGATTTGAAAGCAAAAGTTGCCTCGAACGTTCATGTGTAGCACATCGCCACGGCGACTGGCGAAAATATACTGACAATAATATTGATGAGAGCGAAAAATAATCTGAAAGCAAAAGTTGCCTGGTACGTTCATGAGTAGCATATCGCCACGGCGACTGGCGAAAATATACTGGCAATAATATAGTTGAGAAACGAATGATCTAAAAGCAAAAGTTGCCTCGTACGTTCATAAGTGTAGCGCTGCGCCTTGCCAACTTGCGAACAAAATACTGGCAACAATATTGATAAGAAACGAATGATCTAAAAGCAAATGTTGCCTCGTACGTTCATGAATAGCACAGCGCTTCGGCGACTTGCGAAAAAAATACTATCAATAATATTGATGAGAGCGAAAAATGATTTGAAAGCAAAAGTTGCCTCGTACGTTCATGAGTAGCACATCCCACGGCGACTGGCGAAAATATACTGGCAATAATATTGTTGAGAGCGAAAAATGATCTAAAAGTAAATGTTGCCTCATACCTTCATATGTAACACAGCGCTTCGGCGACTTGCGAAAAAAATACTGGCAATAATATTGATGAGAGCGAAAAATGATCTAAAAGCAAATGTTGCCTCGTACCTTCATGAGTAGCACATCGCCACGGTGACTGGCGAAAATATACTGGCAATAATATTGATGAGAGCAAAAAATGATCTAAAAGCAAATGTTGCCTCGTACCTTCATGAGTAGCATGGCGCCGCGGCATCAGCGAAAACACAATAAGACGCACAATAATGCGGTAGCGAAACGTACATGAGTAGTGGCCAGTATATCTCGAAATACTGTGCTATGTATTATAAAGTCAGCCGGTACGGTTTTCTCTTCAATAATGTGCAATAAAATCAAATATGGTGAAATAACAAAAATCTGCTCTCTGCTTCCCCAGATTCTCTGACTGTGGTAAACTATTTCAGTGACGAATAGGGGGGGGGGGGGAGATAAAAGGACATCTCTATTGAAAAACTTCTGAGAGCGGAATTTTGCTCGATTTTGGGGCCGGCTTTTGGACTGCGCTAGCGCGCAGTGCCTGCGGCGCGTAAATTTTCGTGCAAAATGCGGTGTTTTCAGAACCGGGCTAACCCAGAGCTAACTGGCCGTTAAATTGGGCTAACCTAACCTTAACCGAGATCCGATGGCAGTTAAATCGGGTTAACCCAGCCAGAATCGTTTCAGTGACGGATTCGGCTGCTGCGACGCGGACGGACTGACAGACGAGCATGCAGCCGAATTCGAGGACGCTGAGGATCGTTTCAGTGACGGATTCGGCTGCGGCGACGCGGACGGACGAGCATGGCGTCGGATCCGAGGATGCTGAGGATCGTTTGGGTGACCGATTCGGCTGCGGCGACGCGGACGGACGAACGGACATCTATAAAGGCAATGGGAACATTTAGTCTGCTTCTTATTATTGATTACTCTCTCAGGGTTGGATAACATGGAAGTGTGACTAATATTACGTCATGGAAACAGATACACCGCTTTCGTCTAGTCTACGAGAATAAAATTTCATTGACTCTATTTTTATTTCACACCACATAATCCAAGAAATCTTTAAATTTGTATAAATATGTAACGAAATCTGACTAATATAAGAAACATAATAAGTTAATATATTTTCGAATTAAATTTTATATTTACATTGAATTTTAATTTCTTGAGAAATCACGTAAAACACGCTAGAGATTAACTGTTAGAATTGCGCAATAAGAATACTTGTCTCAACCACTAGGTGGCTTTATTCAAAACTTACCGAACAAAGAACTTTGTGGCACTACTAGCGAAGGAAGACCAACCTCCCCGATCAAATACCCCCGAGCTCGAGTACACAAAGACAGCGCACAATTAATCTGCCGAATTAGAGATCAAACGCGTTGTGGCTCGGGCAAGAACAGACTACCGCCATGCGACGCATGGCGCATTTCCCTCGCTCATAGCGATACAACACGTTCATTTATTATCATTTTAATTAGTGTCCAAAACGCTGCGCTTTCCTGGTTTTACTGTGCCTCTAATATCATAATATAAATCGTTTATTGAACATAATTCTTCGAATTATATGATAAAACTGCGGCATGACAACGTGCCTGATAGGTACCCCGTTTAGAATAATTAATACGTTTGCCGCCGACATATTTGCTTACAAGACTATTATAATATTCAGCGCGGTTCGTATTCATATTTAGCAATAAACTGTTTGCATTAAACAATACAACAGTCCTATTTTTTCTAAAATTGCGCATCATATGCAGACATTTGTGATTCAACTTTAGAGATATACTTGGATCCGTAAACTCTCGCATCATGTAATTTTTGATAAACTGAACTATCTCTATCCACAATAAATGTCAAAAATTTCAGTCGATGATCCAGAATAATTTATGGAGCAATTGCTTACTTTCGGAAGACCAAGATTCTGTATCCATGCTCACATTAAACAGTATGTGTTCTTCAGATCTGCAAATAAAATTTTGCAAGTTATGAATCTAATAATACATCCTACATCTGTTAATGCATTATAATTCACACTGTACGAACGTTTTGGCCATGCATTATCAACTATTACTGTAATAAAATCACCTACTTCATGTGCCAAATCCGCTTCAGCTTCCTTAATGTATTCCCAGACAGTGCCCTTTAATTTTCCGTCGAGGTCTACATCAATATTCCCATAAAAGTTGGCCGATATATTCGGATGATCAATACCGCTAAAAATCATTCTGTGTATAACCTATTCCAGTTGACACAGCCCTAAGTCACAGCCAGATTCTGTGTTAATTTCCTCATTAGGGTGATGGGTTATAACTTTGATCCGGTACATTTTACTCCTGTAATATGAAGTAACATATAGACCGTGCTTTTGTTCATATATACATTTCATGTCTTCAAATGATCAACCACATAAATGCCCTTTACACATATTTCATAATTCTGACCTCATGTGGTCCCAATTGACAATTATATTCAAACTCCACCACTTCAGCTCAATCTGCGGCTGTGAACGTTTTTCTGCATCTAATAATTCCATGTGGTGCTCATCTACCTTATTGCCGCTATCAATATTCCTTAGAATTTTCCAAAATAATTCTTGTTCTCTGCTTTTCGAGAGAAAAAGACACAATAGGGCACAGTGGTTTGAAACGGCTGTAATCCGGCAAAAACATTTGCGTGTACTCTTGAGTCGCACGCGCGCTCAATTTACTAATTTTAAAATATATTTTTATTAAATTACATAATAAGCTATCAACATGAAAAAAAGGGGGAAATGTTCCTCAACACTTCTACTTTAATATGATATGAATATTATCCCGATCAGTTCATAATAAGTCAGTCATTTATGGCGATTTAAAAGACATAATTTTATGTAAACAGCGTTTTCAACTTCCATGAGGGTTTTCCACCCTAATCCATTCTCGTGGCTGGTTTCCACGTATATCAAATTGTTATATATTTTCATATGGTATAAATAAGTTCCTAATTAGGGCATTGGGACTTTCGATTTCGCCGGATATATAAATGAAAACATGGTTTCATTCATTGGTTTTCATTCAAATAGAGAGACATATTTTACATAATGTCACGGCTCGAGGGTTTGGCTTTGTTTTACAGATTACTTTGATGAAGAGATGGCGTTTACTCGCTTGGCTTAAGCTACCGTGACTGACCGAGTTAATAGAAATTGCCTTGTCCTCGCTGAGCTGCCCTTGGGACACCTGCATTATTCTTTAACAGATGTACCGCCCCAGTCGAATTCCCTACCTAGCAGTGTCCTCCAAACAGATCACGCAGGAGCATTTAACCGCGATCAGACGCCACGACTGACGGCACGACGCCCGCATGGCACACCGAAATGAACCACCTACCTAGCTGCACCATTGCCTCGGTCCCGGGCCTAACCCAGACGGCGTTTATTTTCATATACAGATAATATTGGTACATACAATTACATGGTGACAAGAAACAAAAAAAATGCATAAAGAAAATAAAATGGAATAAAATATGATACAACGGGATAATGAAACAGAAAAAATAAACAATTACATGAATAATATACAGAATTACAGAGTTGCAATATGTGCAGACAGGTAATATAATGACTAAGCAAAACAAATAAAAGCACGTCCAAGGCTGCCCAGCACGCAGCTTGTGTGCTGCCGCGACTGCCTCGCGCGCTTGACATGCTCTGCCCAGAACATCCTGGAGTCCAGCGTGACGCCTAGGTACTCCCTACGCCTCCCTGTGGCAATCACCGTCTGGCCGGTCTTTATAACTGGTGCCCTGAGAGTCTCCTTACGACCTGCGAAGATAGCTGTCGTCTTTTCAGGGGCATACTGCAGCTTGCAGGCGGATGCCCACCTCTGGCTTGCTGCCCACACGCTGCTCCATGCTGCCTCCATCTTCTGCGCTGACGGTGCGCTGATGATAATGAGCTAATCATCAGCATACGCCTTGGCGTCCACCACTATTCTCGGGAGGATGGTGGCATTGTCTACCTCCTCAAAACAACTCTCCATTAGGAAATGCCATAGAATTGGGCCAAGGCATGATCTCTGGGGACAACCCAGATCGGTCTGTCGAGTAATGCCCTCCGAGCTGACAGTTCGGTTGACCAGGAAATCAAATGCTCTGGCAATGTTGGCAGGACATCCACACTTGGCCAGAGCCACTCGCAATGCCGGATGCCATGCGGTGTTGAAGGCATACCGCACGTCGAGCGCCACCGCCATGGAGTGCTGCTTGTGCTCCGCTGCCTCCCTCAATCAGCCCAGTGCGTGCTTAATTGCTCCGATGGTCCCTCTTCCCCTCTGGAACCCGAACTGCCTCGGCGACAGGCCCCCGTCGAGGACCTTGACGACTGTTGGAAGCAGGCAGATAGGCCTGACCCCGCCGTTTGGCTTTGGCAGCCAAGCTACCCGCGCCGTCTCCCACGCACTCGGCTGACTGGTGGTCTGCATAACCCCTTACACTACAGGATTATTCTCCTCAGGCATGGCACACCTAACCCTCCATCTCTCACTGCGGCGTGCAGAAAGTGGCAATAGGTGAAGGTGCAAAACATGCTTCACAAACAGTTTTATCATGCGGTCAGCATCCCGGAGTTTGCCGGCCGTGATGGATGGTATCTGCATACCATGTGAGAGCCTTGGTATTATGAAGGTTTTCAGGATGTCTACCTTCTAGTCTGGTTTCAGCGGAGAACCTTGTAGATGGAAAAGCTATTCTCGGAGGTTGTGGAGACTGGATTCTATAGCTCCAGCGGATGAAAAGTTATGGCTCATGTATTTCAGCGTTCTGGCCATTTGTGTGTTAAGACTGGAGTTTGGACCATGTAGCGGGTAGGGTGTGTAACACATCTGGTTCCAATTTGTTCGATGCGCATGGAAATCTTGGTGTGAATATTTGTCTTTCGTTTTCGACCAGTGAACTGCGGCATGGTAAATTTACTTTCAGTGGCAAGTAGCACAGCTTGGTGTCGTACGGATGGCAATAGTGTAATGGCTACTCCGGGGATCGGTCTCATTTCGCCTGCTCTCGAGACTTCGAGAAAGAGACTGTGGGACAATTCTGATTAATTCTAGAGTGTATTTATTTGAACGTATTCCATTTTTATTGTTATTATTCAGTAGGCTAGAATAAGTATTGACAAACAAATTGATCTGTTATCTCTCTATGCATTCCATCGAGTGTTTCCGCTGCGGCCGCGATATTTTCCGCGTGCACCTATCGCGGTGAGGTGAACTATTCTCGCCCTTGGGGTAGGTTCGCCCTTTTCGAGCATTTGAAAAAATTGAAATCTGAACGTGGTTTAATAAAAAAGAGTGTAAAGAAATTTCAAAAATTTTTGAGCAAAATATCCCATGACGAAACATTAGATTTAAATAACTTTTATCAATTAGAAACTCAACTTGGCAAAATTAATAATGCCTACGACAGGTTTCTATCACTCCAAAATGAGATCACTGAACTTGATAAAACGCTTGATGATAAGGAGGAGGAGAGTCAAGCCTCGCAATTCGAAACAATGTATTTTAACGTTGTTTCACAAGCCACACGAGCTAATGCATCGCGTGAAAAAATAACAAAATGCTGTCGATAACAGTGTCTTATCTGTTGGTGTCGCGTCAAGTTCTCGGCGAAACGTTCGGTTGCCAAAAATAAACATTCCGAAATTCAACGGCGATATAGACCAGTGGATTGAGTTCCGTTATGTTTTTGTTGCACTAGTTCACGACAATCTTGATTTATCAGGTATCGAAAAGCAATTCAATTCAGGGATGCTCTCTTAGCCCTACAGTCTATGCAAACGCCAGGGGCATTTTGCGGGAACGGTTTGATAATCCCAAGAGATTAATTAACACTCATTTAAATTGCTTGGTTAATTATCTCTAACTGATTAAGGAAACCTCTAGTTCGTTATGTTCATTGATAGACCATTTTTCGAAACATGTAAATGCTTTAAAGATCTTGGGAGAAGCGACAGCATACTGGGATTCGATTCTCATATTTTTGTTATTATATAAATTACCATTTTTGATTGTAAAGGATTGGGAAACGGAAGACCGTAAAAGCGACAGATCTAAATATGATAATTTGAATAAATTCTTGCAAGGGCGCGCTTGCATTTCGCAATATATGGAAACAAAAACTACAGCGTCGCGACAAGCAGGCATTATTGAGACACGAAAAGTTTAAGAAGTGGGCATTTTAGATTCAATTGTTATGCGAGCTCTTGTCGAATTTGTGGCAAGAAATATAACAGTATGCTTCATGATTACGGTATGGTCACCTTGGCTGACAATAATAGAAATGTATCCACACATGATCCATACACGACCGCAACACCAAACTTCGTCTAAAGCAAATATGGCATACGCATCTGATGATACTCAGATCCTACTACCTACAGCAAAAATTATAATTCGCGATAAATACAATTATCCACATGTGGCAAATGCGCTTTTAGATAGCAGATCACAATCAAATTTTATAACACAGGAATTGCAGAGAAACTTGAAGTGCCTATGAAACATCATAACATTCAACTAATTGGCATCTCTCAGGTCGCCACCGACTTAACTAACTCATGTAACGTTCAAATTGAATCGTTTGATGGTAACTTCAAAGCAAATATGTGTTGTTTTATTTTACCGTCAATTACGGGAGCATTACCTACCTTTGCAATTAACGCTAAGAATTTGAAAATTCCAAAGGATTTAAAATTAGCCGAGGCTATATTCCACAAACCTAAACAAATTGATATTTTATTGGGCGCCGATTTATACTTGCCAAATTTAATTGACACTATATTTGGATGGGTGGTATCTGGCCTCCGACAAGCTTTTGATGGTAACATTGAACCCAAAATTATTAATTAGCATAATTCATGAGCAATTAACAAAATTTTGGAAAATTGAAGAGTATGAAAGGAAGCCAGTTTTGTCAAAAGAAGAAATATACTGCGAAACCCTATTTCGTGAAGCAACTCGACGATGTATCTGGTCGATTTGTTGTAGATTTGCCATTTAAACACGATCCATCTGTGTTAGGGGATTCATATGAAATGGCAAAAAGGAGATTCTTATCGTTAGAATCCAGACTTAAACGTGACATTGAACGATATGATATGTATAGACAAATTATGAATATATAGAATGTTAAATCATATGAAAGTAACCACACCTAGAACTGATAGGCGTTGTGTTCACCTCCCTCATCACGCCGTCATAAATAACAACAGCACCACGTCAAAACTGCGCGTTGGCTTTGATGCCTCCGCTCGAACGACTACTGGGATATGCTTAAATGATATTTTATGTCTAGGTCCAACTCCACCAAATGACTTAATTTCGAAATTAATCAGATTTAGAATGCATGTCTATGCTTTATCGAGTGACATAAAAAAGATGTACCGACAAATTTCAGTTAATGATGAACATCAACGTTTCCAGCGCATTTTGTGGCGGGATGATGACTCGGGTTCGATTTTAAGTTATGATCTGAAAACTGTTACACATGGTCTAGCACCTGCATCTTATCTTGCGATTAAATGCTTATTTAACTTAGCTGATGGTTTGGAATCGCAAAGGAGCACGATAATATAATTAAAGAAGACATGTATGTTGATAATCTTCTCACGGGCGCAAATTCTGCAGACGAAGCCTATAACATATGATTGTTGATGCCTATATAAAGTTGAAATAATAAGTTGTGTTGTTTTGTGTTACTTCTTTATAACTTTATTAAATATCAATTTTGGACCGGTTTCGGTGATTTA